>JBBPJT010000007.1:0-128971 GCA_038088895.1 Xerocomus potaroensis | reverse complement strand
ACCGTGCACACACACATACAAGTCATGTTTTGTAAGATCTAACGACACTTTACTTGTCATGGTCTCGATCAGCAATTCAAGTTACAGTAGTATACATTCCTCCGAGCTGTTAAATGTGAAAAAAAAAAGTAAAATACAGTAGCCCGAAGGTATATCCCAACTGTGATCCAAACGAGAGTGAAAGGTAGTTAATAAACAAGCGGGATCTAAGCCATCTCACCGACCCTGTACACCCGCCGACGCAGTCTTTCCCTGGACCACTGACATTTGCGGATGTCCAGGTTGCATCACCGGCGCCTGGCCACTGGCCATGCGCCCCATCCCACCTGGGCCCCAGGCGGCATATTGAGGTTGCAACCTGCTAGGTGCCACCCCGTAAGGAAACGGATAACCGTACGGATACTGCGCCATCACTTGCTGCTGGCCATCCATAACCTGACCCTGTGTGCTCATATTTTGTTGTTGACTTTGTGGTATGTGAGTCGCGATCTGCAGATGCGGGTTGCCTTGTCCATTCATCGCTCGGAACTGCGCGAAGCCGTATGGGTTTGGCATGGTGGGATGTTGGGCAGGCTGGTTCATTGTCGCCAATTGACTCTGGGATTGTGCCTGAGTTTGAGCTTGTGCATGGGCCTGCATCCTTTGAAGGTAATACTGCTGTATATTTATATTGGAATGGGGTTGTGGTTGTGTCTGCGGGGACGGTGCGGGAGCCTGCGGCACTTGTTGAGAGTGAGGTTGGGTAGTCGTGGGTTGAGGTGGCACAAGAGCTTGGGGTGCATAACCGAGCTGGGGTGTTGAAGGCTTGGATTGAGTGGCGGTAGGTGCCACCGGAATAAAGTGGACTCCACCAGGATTTGCACGATGCTCAGGTGCAGGAAGCTGCGTACCCGGGGCAAGAGGCGAGGAGTGGGGATGAGGGGTCTGTGATGGGGGTGGGCGTGGAGATTGGGTGTACCCACGCTGTGCTGGTGAACTGGCAGTCATCGGTGCGCCAGCGGGGTGTGATGGGTATGATGGGTTTGCGGGAGCAGGCGAACGAGCATGTACGGAAGGCGACCTCATAGGCTGCTGAGTCTGAAGCTGATTGACCACTGGATGAGGAGCAGGGGTCGCAGTCGATCGCGGGTTCTCGGGTGTGCTTGGGTAAGAACTTCCTCCGGGCTCCTTCTTGACTTGTCTCTGTTTGGGAACATTATTAGGGAGCTGTGATGTAGGAGTAGATGTTTGGGCAGGGGTGGTATGTGGTAGTTGAGTGGAGGTAGGTTGGGTAGTAGGTGCAGGGGTCGACCGGTTTGGAGGGTTCGCTATTACCTTCGCCAGCATAGCTTGTGCCTCTGCGTGGCGTATCTCTCTCATGCGTTTTGCAACATCCAATATCATGTAACTGCCATCACCGGTTCACCAGCTGCGAAGCAACCTCAACAATGTGCATACCTTGGGACATGTGAGCGATTCGGCCTTGGATTCATGAATTGTATTATCTTGGCACGCCTTGCCCTCTCGGACTCGTCTTCTTCCTGTGTGATCGCAGCAATCTTCCGCTTCAAAGATAGTGGGATAGACGGTGTAGAAACTCTGAGTGTGTGATTTGCAATGCGAGTGAGATGGGGATCAGGATCCAAGCAAAGAGGTGGAGATGTATGCAACTAGAGGAACGGTTACTTTAACACAATACGGGAGGGTGGTGCATACCAATATTTGTGCCTCCATCTCGAGTACCTGGGGATCCGTAAGCTTGGAGCCGGTTCGCTGATTCATCAGACATAGATCTGCCCATAGTGTCTCATCGTTGGGATGAAGTGTCACACGACTCCTCTCTGGTTTCTCTAGCGGTGGATCCTTTGTTCTCTTCGGACGATAGTCGAGAAGCTCAACCAACATGCAACCTGGTGAGAAGGACCGGCGTCGGCTTAAGCAAGATCATTCTGCTGTGAGGACTTACCATCGTAGAAGGGGACATGGGCCGAATCAAACAATTCCAGATAGTCCACTGGTATGCGGTGTGCCCGGACGTCATCCAACAAGGACTAAAAGCAATGCATGTAGGGACAGGGGACGCCAAGTCAGTGTAGGCTTACCGCGACAGGATTATTATAAAGGAATTTTGGGCCACTGTTCAGTGTCCAATAGTCCGGATAGAGGTGGATAGAGAAAGATGGTGGTTCAGACTCATACTTGTCTAGTAGCTCTTCTGCAGAGCGCGTAATGTTGTAACCCGTCATGCCGGTGTTCAAGTCGTCGTCTTCGTGGTTGTCGTGAGAGCCGAACTCTATAGATAATGGCAGCTTCCTCTACAGCAGAATGGAGCAGATCGTACCTAAAAATGCCGCAATGAAATCCAAGGACAAGCCTGACGCCAGACAACGAATGCTCGTCGATGGACGCGTTAATTAACTAGCACGACGGAATGGCAGTGATGGCTGGTGGTAATCCATAGATTATGTAAGCAACAAGGCGTTTAGCACTCGTGGGAAAATAGGCATCTTGTCATGGAAGACCAACTTAGAGAGGTCAGTCTCATACAACATTCACGCCGCAGCTACGAGTTGATGTTCGTAGTAGTTACTACCATTTTTGAGGGATAGAAACCCTTCTGTGCGCCAAATAGCGTTGTCCAACCTTGTCGGTCAGACGTCCACAGACTCTCCATATCGCGTCATCTTCTTCCAAGGACTCCAAGGAGGGGGATCACAGAAACACCAAGAGACGGATGTTATCCGCGACCTGAAACTGCTATGTCGAGATCAACTAGTTTGTGCCTTTATTCGTGGTCAGAACATCCACATGACCTCCGATATTAGGCCATCGCACACGATGCTTTTCGTGCACTCGTGAATCTCTCAGATTCACCCCTTCTTATCCCATTTTTATCCGAAACGTCCTTTCTCGCATTCCTAGTATCATATATTTTGGTACGTCATTCACTTTAACCTTTACTTTGCAGATCCCCATCTCCATTGGCAGAACCCAGATTCGATTCTCGCAGATCTGGCATCAATGCTTTTGTCAAATCTCACCAGCTCATCTTCTGCATGTGCTGCTCTCTTGTCTTTGCAGATCCAGGTAGTCCCATCGGTTTCAACAACTTCCCCTATTTCATATCATCCACTACAATCAAGGTCGGCCACGTGTTCCGTCCCTGAGCGACACTCGTTGCTAGAGCCGCAGCAAGTCCATGCTTTGTCACTTCTTGTTGATGCCTTCTCCCAAGGAGTATCCCCCGGTTCTGACACTAACTCGAAGCGAATTCGAAAAGGAGATCTTCATTTCTTATCCAGCGTATTTGCTAATATCAGCGCCGTGAGTCATTGCGGAGCTTTCCGTCATCGTCTCGTATAGCTCTTGTATCATCGCAGTCAGCCGTGGGAAGGCTTTTCTTCCTGACCCCGAGGCCTAGGGATGCGACGAAGCCGGACAATGTCCTCGAATATCCCCTTTCCAAGATCATCCCATTCACTGAACATCCAGATGCAATTCGGAGACGTGGCGTAGCCTCTACAATCAAGTGAGTTTGTTCCACCAATTTAGTGAACATACTTTCATTGTCTCAAGGAACTGCACTTTTCATACCTCCGCACATCGAGCCATACTGTCACCCGATACTGACCACGTCGCTGTGCCGCCGTCTGCTACAGTTGCTCCAGGCGTTGATGCACTGCCATACATTTTACTCCCGCTGGCTGGCCCGGAGGAACTTGATCTCGAGGTAAAGTTTTGCACACCCGAAGGCAGGCCAACGGTAAAGCGCTCATCCTCATAATACTCTTCAGGGTCAAGAACATCTGCCCATCGCTCTGCAGTTTTTGCCCCCAACTAAGAGGAGAGAGCCAGATCCAGCACTTCGTCAGACCCATGTCGAAACATTGCTCTTGCTATGCACTACTCGTTGGGGCCGTGATTTCTTGCGAGGCAACGGCGTGTATGAAATCATCCGTGCGGCACACCTAGAAGAAACTGTTGATAAGGTATTGCAGCATCTTCTACCTAGCGATGCTATATCTGAACGGTTCGTGGACAAAGGTGTCCGAACACATCGAACGACTGGTGCAGCTCATCAAGGGTGCAGAAGGTCCAGAGACGACTACCGACCCAACGGGTATCTCAGTAGAAGTGCATGAAGACATCGACGACGAGGACAACAAAATTGAAGAAGTTTAGATATTTATCTTTACATGCGTCTAATCAGACTGCCTTTGCGTATCATTTAATTTTAGGATTCGGGCTCCCAGGCTAGTGGTCACCGACGGTCCAACATAACGACGTAAAACATACCTACAGTGGTATGTGCAACGTCAGTCGTTGTACGGGGGCTGAGCGCCCCACGAGTGAGTCAACTGCCGCATAGGATTACAGTCAGGAGTTCTCAAGAGAGGCCTTTTAAATGTCGAATAGCTACGCACCACACATGGGAGGCTGCGGCATCCCGATGCCTGAGAACTGCAAGGTCGGCTGGTGGAGTGGGATTCTCCAACAGCATTTTTCTTTTGATTCGAGACGGCCGACCGAACGTCCCCGATGATAGATTGTGTTGAATCTGAAGGTGCATCTGATGGCCGCCCTTATGCTGCAAGCTGGATGTCAATTGTTGTGTGGCGCATCTCAGGCGCAATCAACGTCTTTCCCACTTAGCTCATGCTACCGTTATCGCTAGATAGCAGGTGGACGCCAGTGGCAGTGGATCTTGATCGGTTGAACGAGTGTGGGCAGCGGTATGGCTTGCTTTAGGGGAACTAACCACAACGATCAGTCTTGCGTATTCTTTAAACCACGAGTAAGTAATATTCTGCAACACTCGGTTACTGTCTGCCAGCTCTGGCTACTCAGGCGCTGACCGGTTGAAACCGAACCGTGTCCAGGCCCGAGGCTGCGACCCTTACGACGGGTTGCCAGCCCGCCACGCATATTCACCCTATCTCCCATTCAGACGCGTCAGAAACCACCCCTTCCTAGAAAAGTATCTCAATGGAACTTTCACCTCAAGTGAAAGGTGAAAAAAAAAGCTATCAATAACGTAACGTGGAATCCGCAGGGGTTGTTGCAGGGGCGGACCATAAGTGCAAGTCGACACGTCTCCGGCCACCTGGAAGGAAGATGGCAATTTGCACCACACCTCGGAGGCCTGGATAGCGCAAGTTTCATATTTCTAGGGGTGCCTTATTTCCCACCTGTCGAGTCTCAGCGGCCATTACGCACTCTTGCTTTGCATTATGCATGGGACACATGAGTTGCACAGTCTGGGCATCTGATGCACGCATCAGTCCACGGCCTTCCCTATAACCTGATACGGTGCACGTTGTTCGAAAAAAATATGACAAACAAACTGCGGCCTCTTAACGCGACCTTATGTGTGGTAGCGAGCTACTCGAAGAGGATACAGTGTCTCGTCAGTCTCCGCCTGTCCAATGGAGCGCCAAAGCCTCGACTGAGCGGATATTGAATTGCCGGAATATACGGGCTTCTAGAAGTTCTCCAACGTTCGTACACGCACGATGGCGGTAGGATGGAGGAGGAGCATCGAGTACCACGCGATCGTTGTGTTCTTATTCTAATATGACCTTGCAGGTGACTGCCCTTGCGTATGCCGCATTCATCACTTATCTTACAGACAAAAAAACGCGTCCACCTTCGCTTGTTCCCGCAGCACGCCGTGCCTTCTTCTTGAACACATACAAACAAAACGGTGTGTAAAGCTGCACTTTCATGAACGGCCTTGCGGTCTGATTAAAAATGTCTGCGGCACCGCCATTATACTACAAAACGAGATAGGACCGACTGCCATTTTTGCGTGTGGCGACTTGCGCCTGCCCCTTCCAGGTCTCAGGAGGGCCCGCGCACAGCGGCGGTAATACTGAGCGCTGTGAAAGAGGCGTTCCTCCATTCTGTTCGCTTTCATCGGTTTAACTGACTGCCGAAAACATCGCATTCTTGATGCCTGGAACACTTCTGTTAAGTCCCTGGATCCTATTGTCATTTGGGCGTCTGCGAAACGAAATTCAGGGTAATGACGTTCGTGACAGTCCGCAACTTAACCTTGTCCAAAGATTACTTGCTCCCCGTTTTTCAAACACAAGTATGTACGTGACCCCGCCCTGCTTTCTGTCACATTCTTGATATGCCATTTGAAGGTGTTTTACTCCTTTGAGTGCCATCCAGGATACAAGCCACGAGGCTTGCGACAGGGACTTTACAATTGAATGGCTTACGTAGCCGTGTAGGATATTTTTCAAGGTTAACTTCCTTACAGTGATAATCGCTCCCCTAACCCGCGCGGCTATCACTAGTAGAATAACAAAACTTAGCTTATATGTTCTAGTGCCTGATCCTGCGGAGATCGCCCGATAAACTTTGATAAGGGAGTGTGCGCACAGTGGTGCTTCGCAGTGATATGGAACAGTTCGTTCACAACGGCCGTTCGCCACCGGAGCCTACTCTACGCATTCTACCAGCCTTTTTGTATTTTAAGGTTCAGCCAATCGGATGAATCTGCGCACCACATTTTCTCCCTCCGATATGAATGCACATTACAAGAAATTGTCCAAAATCAGCGTCGGAGGTTAGCATCCACAAGGGCACATGAGAACGCACGAGCTTGCTAACGAACAATTACGGAAATGACGCTACCCCCTCCTCCCATGGTCACCGAAATCACTCCTACGGTCCTGTGAACCAAACGAGCCTTCATCTTCGCTTCCCCCGCTGGAGGCCACAGTTGGTTCGTCCATGGGGTGTTGTGAGCTCTGGCCTCCGTTGTCACTAGCGCGTGACCGAGCTTCTCCACGCGCCCTTTTTTTCAGCTTCAAAACACTCGTCAGAGAGGCCAGGAAGGGATCCCCTATGACGTACAAGTTTGGCATACACGAGGCCACAGGCATTACACAGCGTTCTCGGTCCTTTATTTTACCGTCAATAGACATGCGACCGGGAATAAGACAATTACAACGCTTACCGAGAGGCCCACGACGCCATTCAGGCGTTGATGTCGCGTTGCATCCGAGACACGTTTGACCCTCCTGTGCATGTTCGTCCGCCTTCTAAATTAAACAAAAGGCGTGATTCATACCATCACAAATTTGCATCCGCGGCACTAATTTACCTGTCGTTTTGATGCTGGCCCGTCCTTTTCGCTGACAATCGTCGCAGGCCGACCATCGGCGTTTGATTGCGCGATCGTTGATTGAAGCATCTGTGCACCATAATTTGCGGACTGCAACATACGCTCTATGGTCTCTATCGCTGGGAGCCGAGAGGCGCTGAGCGGCCCACTCGTCATTATATTATTAGCGTTATCCATGATGAGCCGATAGGAATCCTGCATCTGGGGAAAATGAATTATCGGAAAAAGGCAAAACCGGACAAGGCCGATTTTGTGATTATGTACCTTGGCAAAATCCGGATTAGAACCTGTGGCGGCAGCGGAGGCAATGGCTGACGAGTCCTTCTCTTTTCGCCTGGTCCGCGGCGGAGAAGGATTATGTGAAGAGGCAGGAAGTGATTGTGAATACCCACTGTCCTGCCTTCTAGGCTCGTGAGGCGGTGGCAAATTACTTGGGGGGAAGCTACGTGTGTCTGTGGCGGACGCCGGGGGAGCCGCGTCTGGTCGAGTAGCAGGTGAGGTGTATGTCATCTCCGTCTGCATTGACTGGGAAGTAAAAGGCTGTGCGTATTGCTGGGGTGGCCAGGATTCTTGCTGCCACTGTTGGGCATGGGTAGAGGAGATGCCGTACGGGGCCGATGGGTAGGTGGTGGAGGACGCGTATGAAGGGGATGACTGAAAGTTGGACTGTTGCTGTGGGGACTGCGTCTGAGACGTGGTCGGACGTACTGCGCGCCCTGAAGCCTGGGTAGGGGGTGCGGCTGAATGCTCGAAGGGGGTGGTGGGATATGAAGAATAGTCGTAAGAGGAGCCTGTTTGCTGGTGGTGATACATGGAGCCTGTAAAACGCAGGGATGAACTGTTACTGAAAACACGGCGGTAGAACGCGCTTTTATGCGTGGCGATATCGCAGGAAATAAAGGAAGGGTGTGCAAACTCGCAAAGCGAGCGCGAGTTAGGAGAATCTGGGATGCTTGACACGAGGCTAGCTATAAAGCCGAAATGAAAGGATGAGTGAGAGAAGAGATCAGCATTGAAACGAATTAATGATTGGCTATAGCACGCAACGGTGAACAAGGACGGCAGAACGGATCCGCTCCAAATGGTCGATATGCTGTGAAAACGGCGAGCATACGAGTGCCGGGGGACACGGAGGCGGGCACAGCGCGTCGCGAGAGAAGGCAAATATAAGAACGAGAACGAAGGAAACCTCACATTTTTACAGGACCGGGACCTCTGAGCTGGGAAAGCCAGCGGTGGGGGTTGTTTATGGGAACAGCATCAAAGATCGGCGCAAAAGTGCGAGAGTTATGAATCCCAAGGTACTGGACACAAACTGCGACTATTTGATTCCGCTGTCAGACGTCAACGCCGGCTAAGACGTGGTTTGGCAAGGCAGTGGGGTCGTCGGAGGCTGATTACAATTGACCATTAGTCGGTTCGATTCGGGAAAGGCATCAGCGGTAGGGTAGTATCTAAAATCTCGTCCACCAACGTCCATCTCGATACACACCAGTAAGACCAGTAAGGCCATAGTACCGTCGATCGACCGCGTGCTCGATCCCGCAGTGTGGAAGCCGCACCGCAAGCAGCCCACAAGTTATGTAGTGAAATGACCATTGCCAGATATAACTAACACGCTTTACGATTCCTATCCAAATGTCCGTCTATTAGATAAAAATGCAAGATGTCGATAGCAACTCCTTCATAATCATTGATGCCAATAGAACGACCGTCCTGCCATTAGTAGATCGTTATCCCGTTTGCAAATCATCTTCTTTTCCTCTCCTGCTCTCGGTCCCCTCTCTCCACCCACCAGTCTTGGCCACACCACCACCTCGAACCCTGCCCGATGGCTCCGAGTCGTTCTCTTCCTCGTCCGAAAGCTCCCTCGCCGCGGGCTTCGCATCCCCGAGTCCACTTGCCCGTTCCTGCGCCCGCCTTCGTCTGCGGAGAATCTGCTTTCGGTCCCGAATTGCCCGGCGGAAGTCGGTCCCGTCCCCATAAAACAGCGCGTACTCGCATCGCGGACAGACCCATTCGTCTGCAGGATCAACTATCTGTGCTCTGGCAGACACGCTCTCCGTCTTCCGTCCGCGGGGAGGGAGCTCCGCAGACAGAAACCGAAGGGGTTGAGGTGCGAGCGAGTTTTGCGCGTTTAGGGTGGTCTGGCCCCCATTGACATGCCCTGAAGCAGGAAGGCGTGAAGCGACGTAATTGTTACGGTGGTGCTGGTTTGATGCAATAGCTAGCGCGTTACGCTTTTTCTTCTTGCTCCCGCGACCTTTTCCCGATGGGGACAACTCTAAAGGGTCCGCTGATGGGCTAGCGGTCGGCAAAGAGGGCTGAATCCTGCTCGGTCGTTTTGCGCGAGACTCTCTGCTCACAGCGAGGGCTGCCTGTTTCGCTTCCGCTGCAGCTTTAACAGCTCTACCTGCCTGTCGCGCAAGCTTACTTTCAAAGCGCGAGCGTAGAGCCAGAACCTCCTCCTTTGTGGCGACCAGACGATCATAGGCTGAGATAAAGGCCAACATCATGTTAGGCTCTGTCGTCCTCGGAGATCATGAATTCATCACTCACTCGCACTGGGGAACGTGAAAGTGAACTGCGTAGTCGGAAATGGAACGGTCTTTTGCATGGCTCGGCAAATAGACGGCTGTCCCGCTGCGGCACGAGCAGCACGGGCTAACCGAGGACCACGTCGACGAGATAGTCGTACTTTGGGCAAAGTAGAGTCAGAGTTAAACATGGTGCTAACGAAGGGCAGGTGTGTAGAGATTGCCTGATCAAACGCAAGCGCATCGCCAAGTGAAAGCGCACCAAGGACAGCTGCAAGCTGGCGTTTCCTGAGTTTGAGCAACTCCTTATGCTGCAAGCCCGCGAGGGTCGAGGGGGTAATCTTCCCTTTCCACGGGAGCTGAGCCAACGAAGAGGGCGGGGGAACGAGGATGTCGGGATCCTGATCCGGTCTCCCCGTTGACAGCATGTCGCCCATCTCTTCCTCGGCGCTGAGTGGCAAGCTCACCTCCCTCCCGTTTACGGAGCCAGACATATTCGCTGGAACTTTTCTCTTTTTCGTGTTCCCTGGTTGCTGAAGATGGTCGGCATAATCACCTTCACCATGGTCCTCGTCTTGCATTCTAGATCTCAGGCCCTCTGCGAATCGCTGGTAAACAGCACCCAGATCAAAGGTTTGAGCGAATGATCCAGAGAGACTTCCATCGAGAGTTACTTTCTCGTCGCTGCGTGTAATATCGCCACCGCCGAGGACGGAGGAATAATAGGACCGCAAGGCCATCTGGGATGAGAGGGAGTCGGCACGTGCGATGAGCTCCTCTGCAAGTGATTTCGCGCCACCAAGGAGGTCGACCACTGCGGGCTGAATGAGGTTGTCTGGTTCAGAGGCCTGTGCAACAACGCCGGATGTGCGTCTGCGTTTAGGTAACGGTTTGAACCTCCTCAATGGAGGAAATTCAGATGGATCGGGAGGACCTTGGTGATGCATCGTTGCAAGACTCTGAGGAGAAGTTTTCGAGAGTACAATGTGTTGTCTGATCTCGGAACGGGGTGGAAAGTAAACACAGGCTGACGTGTAGCCGGTGCTGATGGCAAGAGTCGGCAGGTTTGCAAGGAAAAAAAAAGTCGACGATCTCCACGAATTTACAAGTCTATAGGAGTATTGTCATCAAATAAGAAAAAGGAGTACGATACAGGTTATGCGATGCTCTAACAGTTAATAGTGTCTCGTGATGCTATGAAGGGATATCAAAAAGTAATGTCCGACTTGCGCATCGCAATGCCAATAAAGAATGGGGTATCGCGAAACGAAAGACTGACACTATAGTAAATTGTGTAGCTGCTCATGGTCTACGGCCCGCCGTTTACGTCTATCTATAATGCAGTCGGGGTTGAGGTCGTGGCACGTGGGGAACGAGGGGAGGGATTGAAAAGGAGACTGAATGGGAAAACAGACGCGCCAGTAACAATAGAAACACAGACGAAATGAGATAGGCCGTATAATTTTCATGATGAGCAGGTGCAACGAGACAAATCCATTGAAGAGCAGCGCAAGAAGTCCAAGGGAGTCAGAGAACGAAGAACAGATAGCGAGAACGAGGCCAAAGACCGGTTTTTTAAGTAATGGTTTGCATGTGAAGCCAGATCGAGGATTAATGGTGCTTGAAGGACCGCGTGTAGAAAGAAAGCGAGTGACAAAGGGTTGCGTTCAATGTTGCACGTAAGACTTTTCACCACCAGCTGGATCCACCATTACCGTAGGTATTTCCACCCCCGCTATACCCACCATAAGATGGTCCCCCATACCCTCCCCTACCACTGTACCCGCTATGGCCACCACCGCCATAAGAGTTATTCGATTGGCGATAGTCACGGTTGCCCCCACGGCCCCTGCCACCACCGCGACCACGACCACGGTAACCGCCTCCAAAAGTTGTCTCATGGACCACGGATTCTAACCATGCCGGAATCTCCTGATTGGCTTCACGGAGCAGTTCCATCAAGTCCCTAACAATGTTCTTGTTACCACGATTGAAAAATGCAGTAGAGACACCCGTATTACCCGCACGGCCAGTACGACCAATGCGGTGCACGTAATCGTCAATGTCAGAAGGCAGATCATAATTAATGACATGGGTGACATTGGGAATATCAAGGCCACGAGCAGCAACAGCGGTGGCAACGAGGATGGGTGTTCGCCCAGTGCGGAAAGTTTGTAATGCCATTTCGCGCTCACGTTGAGAACGGTCACCGTGAATGGACGTGGCGGGAAGATGATTGGCCATGAGGAAGTCGGAAAGCATATCGGCCATCCTCTTGGTCTCAACAAAGACAAGAGTGAGGCCACCCGGAGGCTCAGAGGCTAGCAGGTCAAGCAGAACAGAGCGCTTGTCATGATCTTCAACATACTCGACCTTCTGTGTGATGTTTTCCGAAGTAGATCCTACGCGACCAACAGAAAGGAATATGTAGTCTTTAAGGAAGTCACGAGCAAGCATCTGAATGTCGCGTGGGAAAGTAGCACTAAACATCAGAGTTTGACGGTCCTGGACGCCAGGCATGTCTTCGCCTTGAACGATGCGTCTGATCTGCGGCTCAAAACCCATATCAAGCATCCGGTCAGCCTCATCGAGAACAAGATAACGAATATTTGCCAAGCTGATTCGACCTCGTTCGATCAAATCAACAAGACGTCCTGGTGTGGCACTGAGGAGGTCACAACCACGCTCGATCTGGCGTAGTTGTTGGCTAATGTCAGCACCCCCATAAACGACGGCGGGGCGAACCCAGGAGCGATAGGCGAATTTACGGGCCTCATCATGAATCTGACTGACTAGTTCACGAGTAGGAGCCAAAATGAGGGCAGTGGGGTAGGCTTTGCGTGAGCGTGAGTAACCCATCTGGGGTGTCTCAGCAGGCGGCGCACAGGGCCCAGAAGCGAACGACGCCGATAGGATAGGGAAGAGAAAACCTCCTGTTTTTCCTGAGCCGGTCTTTGAGTGTACATTAGTTGACAGGTTCATGGACGCGAGAGTAAAAAGGTACTGACCTGGGCACAGGCCATTAAGTCTCTATTGGCAGCAACGATGGGAATGGAGTACTTTTGGACTGGGGTTGGCGTGGTGTAACGAGCGAGGGATATGTTCTCAAGTAGAACAGGGTCCAGCGGGGGATTCGTGAAAGCAGTAATGGGTTCGGGTACTCCAGCACCAGTAGCTTCGACAGGGATATCATCATATTTTTCAAAATTGATACCGGTGTGCTGTTTGGATGGATCAGAAGGGTCTCCAAAAAGTTCCTTTTCGAGACGCATGTTGCGAGAACCGACGGCATGGATGCCGTTGCGCCAAACTCCGACTCCAGACACATCGCGGGGAGGGCCATCTCCTCGGCTCTCTCTCGAGGACCAGCCGTTTGTAGAGGGACGGGCTGCCCAGTCATTCGCGACGGCCCCGCCACGGGGGGACCCAAAGGCGCTGCTTCCGAAACCATTGGATCTGCTCCGTTCACTGTGAACACTACGCAAAGGTTCATAGCCACTGCGAGGTGATGCGCGAGGGTCGTTCCAGCCGGTCCTGAATGAGCGCCGGTCAACTGCGGAGTTAAATGCGAGACATTATAAGACATACCCGTTTGAAGATTGCGATGGAGGTGGGGAGGAAACAGCGCGCTGCGCATTTCTCAAGTGAGGGGGAACATATGTTGATTTTGTCCCATTTATGCCGAGAGAAGCTTCAGAGGATGAATGTGAGAGAAAAAAAACAAGAGATGGAGACCGACCAAATTGAGTCTCAAGACTAGAATTACCCTTTACAATTCCATTTGTCATATTAGAAGGATACGATGAAGTGGCAAGGTCTTTTTTTCTATTTTTCTGTATGGTGTGTTGTAGTTGTATAGAGGGTCGCTGATGGGAGAAGGAGAAAGAAACCCGAAAACGTGAAATCGCTGTGAAAAAAATCAGCTGGGAATTGCTGACCAACTCTTTCCTTTTATGGATAACAACACCATACGTGTAATGTAACATTCACTTGCTTGAGCTTGGTCTTTTCGAGAGTCGACAAAGTTTAGCGACATGGCTCAACCTCAGCCTCAAGGGCAACCAGCTGGACAGGTGAACCCAACGCAACGACCACCACAGATGATGCCTCCACCGCAGCCGGACCCCGTCATGCAAGCGCGCATCGATGCCGACTTTTGTCCAGTCGACCTCGCCGTCGGCGGTCCCGGCCACGCCTTCGTATTTTGCAACAAGCACAAGGTCGAAAAGTGTGACGAGTGCAATTTGGATTTTACCGGCCTCAACCGTATCTCCAAAATTCTGGTGATGAATCCCAACCTTCGCTGCCCACCTCCCCCAAACGTCGTTCAACAAAAACTGTCACAGGCAGTCACGAATACCAAAGACGAGGGAAACGTACGCACATAGAATTCGAAAACGTTACAATACAGTTGCTCATACCGTAGCCAGAACCTTTACAAAGTCAGTAAACGCAAAGAGGCCCTTTCAAAGTATAACCTGGCTGCGAGCATCGCACTGCAGCGACCTCCTTGGGAAAATTCAGCTGTCTTCAGGGAAGAGCTGTCTACTGTCATCTCAAATAGATCCGCAACCCTCCTTGAGCTTGGTGACTACCTCGGCGCCTTAGCTGATGCAGAAACCGTCGTTGCCATTCGCCGTAACTGGGCAAAAGGTCATTTCAGAAAAGCCAAGGCATTGGTTGAGCTTCGCCAACTCGATGAAGCCATCGAGTCGATATCCCTGGGCTTGCAGTTTGAACCGAACAATGCTGTGAGCACCATCTCATTACTGCGAACAGACAGGAAGACCTGACTCCCGTACAGGAATTGAGCGGTTACATGACAGAACTGCAGAAGCTCGCTGAGGCTCGTGGCTCTACAGTACCTACGTCTGATAATACGGCACCTGTCAGTACCCATCCTCCAGAGTAGCTGATTTTGTACAGTTTACCTCCATTCCCACCTACATGCTACTGTTTACTTTATACTGTTGGGCCGATATACCATTTACAGCGTTAATCAGGGCCTGTCAATTGCGATCACATCCATCAGTCCTTTGATGTATTACTCAGGTATGTGATCCTTTTGAGACGCGACTAGTGATGATGTATACATCGAAAGTTCTCTATGAAGGTATGTGAAAATTGCGGGTTGCGTATTCCTCCTGCTAAACATAAATTTAGCCATAGGGCTCGTCCAATGTTGCCACCACTTGTCCGCGAGTGCTAGTCAGGAGCGGACGGCCTTTTTTACCGGTCTAGCTCCTACGCGCATGACGCTCCACTCAATTGTCCCAAGTGAAATACATGTTTGGCAACTTCCGATCATGTTGACCTGTGTACCTTAGTTTTTTTCAACGTGATCCGACTTGCGCAACGATAACGAGGTCTAATTAGTCCCCATTTGGTGCGGAGAGGGCCGCTGCTTATATATTCTACCTTCCAGGAGTAGCGTCTTTCGGTTTAGAGGTATATCTTCTGGTCGTGCCATGCAGGTTAATTGATCGCACAGCTATTAATCCTCACAACAGTAACTTGCCGTGTATTTCGGATGCTACCTGTGTGCTACTGGTTCCACTATCAACTGAAAATGCTCTGGATAAACGAAGCACATGTGAACCACCATTTAGGTCCGTTCTCGGCTGGAGGCGTCACCGGAAGTCACCCTGCCACAATGACCCGTGCATTGTGGCTGCATCAGAACAAAGTGGTAATACCAAGTGTCATCAGTCCAAATCCAAACTTGTAAGTGCTAGATTACAACGGTACTCATACAGGGTCCAATTCCGGTACTGTGGTTTGAGATCGAGGGTATAAAGCCCGAGCACCAAAAAAGTGAATTTGGACTCACTCACGCATGCCCGCAGGCCTTGGGACATCTCCTTTGAACCCGTACGTCGCCAGCAGGACTGCTTTGCCGGTGTCACTCCTTGACGTGCTAACACCTATCCCAGTACTATCCTCTGAACTACACGCGATATTCGAAACATGTGTCCAAACACTGTGAAGGATGCATTCTTCATCCGAATCCCATCCACTGAATCTTCACGTCCAGGATATACTCGAGGGGAGGATCATTGCCTACCGCATGTCAAAGCAAAAGAAAGAACCCCAGGGAGGCAAACCAGACGACCCGCTGGTCTCTGTCAGGGTCGTTAGGCCTGCGCCCACGCGACCTGCGCAGCCAACCCGCCCGACAGTAAGCGAACGTCCAGGTATATAGACGGAAAGATGGTGAGGAAGGTATTGCTTTGCGGGGATCATGAGCAAGTTTTGCGGTCATCCTTTTTCCCCAGTCAAGGAAAATATTATTTAAAATTTTTTCTTCTTCTCCGACCTTTCAGAACAAGAGTTTGTGGGTTGCTAGAGATTGTATTAGAGAACAGGGTCGATAATTGACTGATCTAAAGGATCCCTACCAAGAGCTCGTTCGTAAGCTAGGATTCTCGAAGTTCCTGATGAAGGAATCATGAATGAAACCACAAAGGGACACCTTGGACGGCGAGCTCTGCCAACTTGTCAGAATTAGGATGTTCGGATGGGTGACCTGAAAAGTGTTCCCAGACCCGAGGCCGACTAGATAACCGGACCCAGTACTTCGGGTTCTAACAGCAGTTTTTGATGATCGGATCTTGATGATGATCAATCGGTCTGTTGCAAGGCAATTAGTCCGTTGATAGTAATACCAACGACCGACCTGCGCATTGGCCTTAGGAAGATGTAGCGCATTTCTGTATCATCTCATCACTTAGTTGCAGCCCCGATTGACCCCTATGTTGAGACTACACGAGGGGTTACATATGCGAATTAGTCTCGTAGCAAACGGCCAAACCCTGTCAACTTATTCGGTCTTCCAATGGGGACAGCTCTGCTGCATCCATAATTACATCGTCAATTTTGGGGTCCGCAGATGCGCAAGAACTCGGTTTGCCGCATTCCCAGCCCCTGACAGGAGTTCGATCTGCATTCTCAACTCGTAGGAAAAATTCTGGAGACAAAAAGCCGCTGCTATCGCCCTCCGTGAGCACGACACCGTTCGCAGATAGATACAACTTGATTCCTGCGTCAAGAGCTTTTTGCACGTTTATAAAGATGAGTATCTGAGCCGAGGTCCGCATGCCTGTTTCGTTCAGATGCGATTTTCATTAGGTGATGCCTTGGTAGCTGAGGAGTGCACCTACCACTAATGACACCGCTACCTGGAACATTTTGCGCGAGATGTATGTGATTTCGAGTCATCTTCGACAATCCCTCGGTAGCTAGAATGAAGGAACATAAAGAAACAGAAGGATGGTATATAGAGAAAAGTGGACCTATTAGCTGCCATGCTTGTCGAGTCGTTCCATGGACGGCCATGGGTATTTCAGGCCCCGATGATATGGGTTGTAGATCGAGTTCAATATCCTAGAATCCAGGTTGAACAAAGGGCACTGAAGCTGCAGAGTGACAAACCTTGAGAGAATGACCTTGGTTGGCACGTATCCACCATACATCTGTGCCAGAAGATGCTGATGTTTGCGGTTCGAAGAGAAGATGGTACCGCGATTTTTGGTCGCGTTTTACAATATCTTGTAGATGCGTGAATGTAACGTCTCTGAACATGGGGTTGGAGAGCTGCCTGACGGAGTGAGTTCCATTGATCGTCCAGGGTATCAGGTTAAGCTCACAACGTCCGAAACTCTGGCATAACCATCTCGACGGATATTCAAACCAGCCTTGTCTGCACCGTGGCGAAGTAACCACGAAAGGCTTTTTGAGATCCGTACATCTCGAGAATCTTTCGGGTGTCCGCGTTGTTTGAGGGTGGGTTCTTTCTTCGTCGGTCTGTCTTCCGGTTCCCTCATTTTTAGATGATGCAAGTGTTGGCCTGAAAAGTATCGTCGCTCTTTGGATATGGAAGTGAAAGCGTGTTGGTCTATCCCGCTCGGTTTTGTAGCACGAAATCTAACTGTTCGGGTGATCGCGGTCCACATCCAACAACCAACATACCACGCTCACGCGGAGCTGCTGGTAAGTCGTCTTGCCTTAACAAACACCGCGAGCGCTTTGTTGAGCTTATTCAAGACAGAAAACAGCCAGCTTATGACCGCATTTCGTTCTAGTCTGCGTCGCTCTAACCAATTCCGGTCCCCCCGAAACACCACAAAATCTTAGAGAATGGCGCTTCCTCCCTCCTCGAGGTTGACTGGTCTAAAGGATTACATTTCCCACCATGACATGAAGCTTTCACTGACATCGCGACGGGCAGCTAATATGTGCGATGATGGCCCTGCTCAAGTGCGTAGCACGATCCAGAGCTGGGGCAAGTGGGCTGGCCAAAAAATCCGGAAAAATACTGCAGATGTCGCGACCGTAGACGAAGTCCACCTCTTCCCCGGTTGGGCTACCCAGCGCCCACATCCTCCCTGCCCGGGCGAGCCCGAAGGTGGGCTACTTATTGCTTACTTCTTCGCTCTTGCGCCCGACAGTGCTCTCGACAGGTACTTTCGATGTCGACCTCCACGTTTCTGGGTTCGCGACTTCTCGTCGAACACCTGAATTCCTGACGCGCTCACAGCGGGCGTTCTTGAAACTTGCCAGGAGTACGTGCTCTTTTGTTCTGGTATCGACACATTGTATCTAGTTGTTAACCATGAGAAAGGTTTCGCTTCGATACCCAAACCTCGGCCTATATTGCATCCATCCGATACCGAACTCCTTGATTCCCTTGGAAATTTGCACCTTCCACCGCGTCCGGATGAAATTCCAGATGACTACGAGGTCGAAAATCTTGACGCCCACTTTCGGGACAGCGGGAACCACCATCACGAGGTAGACGATACCCCTCATCCAGGATCTGCGGACACCGTACCCGCCGAATTTGCACGGTTGAATGCAAACCTAGAGTCGCGGCTGAAACTATTCTGGGCATCATCACTTCCTTCACGAAGAATCCAAGTGTCCGTCTTACTTCGGTCACCAGTTCCTCCGTACCATCGACATCAACCAATCCTGACTCGTGAGATTCTCACTGGACCAGATGGATTTTTTTCAGGCACCTTTAACCTAAATTGGCACGATATCAGCACTCATCCTGTCGGTGCACACGTGTCCGCCCAGACACATGTAGAGCATGAATTGCTCGTGGAGGCACATATCATGAATGCGGAATCCATGTTAGAGTTGCATGCAACACCCATTAACAGCATGCTTATACCAATATCTCATGCGACCGTACGCGTCATCTCCGATATTGATGATACCGTGAAAGCTGCTAGAGTCGTGGATGGCGCACGTGCGATTTTCAACCAGGTTTTTGTTAAGGATTTGGAGGAATCAATTATTCCTGGAATGGGGGAATGGTACGGTACTCTGTGGAAGCATGGCGTTCGCTTTCACTATGTGGTTCGTCTGCATTCCACATTCCCTCTTTGGATACTTACGCTGTGATAGTCGAATTCTCCTTTTGAACTCCTACCAGTCATAAATCAATTTATCGACATTTCAAAGCTTCCTCTCGGATCGATCCGTCTGCGGTCTTACGCAGGACGGTCACTCTTCAACGGTCTTTTGTCAGCACCGGCAAACAGAAAAAAAGGAAACGTCCTCGAGGTTTTGGACCGGTTCCCGGAATCTCAGTTTCTTCTTGTCGGAGATTCAGGAGAACAAGACCTAGAATTGTATTCTTCATTAGCAGCCGAACGACCGAATCAAATTGCTGGCGTATTCATACGGAATGTGGGTGCCATTGGTCTCGAAGATCCGACTGGGATGAAAGCAGATTTTGGGCTGAGTAGCTCGCCAATGAAATCAAGATCGAGGTACAATGTAACCCGCACAATACTAAAGCGTGCCTCTTCGGATACGGACATCTCCCCTCCACATACCGGTGTCATTCACATCCCTCGACCCACTAAAATGGGGAGCCTTCCCCCTCCTTCATATCCGTTCGAGTCCCCATCCGATTTCAAGCCTTTATCCCGTGTGTCAGAGGACTCCTCGAGTTGTTCCATTGCTTCATCAAGCTCCTCCGTTTCCTCGAGTGTACATCCGACATGGTCTCCTTCAGAAGTAGAAAGACGGAGATGGGATCTACAAAACCGGGTGAATAAGGCACGATTACTGATACCTTCGCACATCGCGTTGAGAGTATTTGAGGACCCAAGAGAATGTGTGGAAGCGGAGCAGATTGTCCATCAACTCGTGAGTAGGAGTTAACTAATCCCAGTCGCGTTCATGTAGTTCACATGATCTTGTACGATATTTAATTGGGCGATAATCGTCTGTTTTACAACCATTGCATTCCCTATGGCAGGTTCGAATCTGACCGATCGCTTCTTGGCGGTGTTATTCCCGCCTTCTAAATGTATACGTTTGTACACGCAGGAAACACGCTCCCAGGTCCCACGGGGAACCCAGGGAAGGAGTCTGGTAGGAACTGTTCGGCTCACTTCCTCAACCATCTGTGCGGGGTTAAACATGGTGCATAGAAATCAAATTCGTGCTGCATGGTGCATGTTATGCATACAAGGGACCCAGCCATAGACGGAGACTGATGTAGGGCTACATTGGGAAGAAGAAGTGGGCATGAGACGTCTCCCATTTCGCGGGGATCTCTTAGCGGGTCGACCTGACGGTACTTCCGCTGGTAGTACCGTTGCACTCGCCGGTGGGTTTTTTAACGCTTTTAATCCGATCGTCCGCCTTTCCCCAGTAGGGCTGCTTGATCGCAGTCGTGCGAGGAACGGCAGCATCATTAAACTAATTTGCCGTCAGTCGTCTTTGTCAAGCCGCATTTCTGAAGCTTTTCCGGAAAGGCTTACCATTGCGTTTTTCATCCTTTTCGATTTAGGTGGGGTCGAATGTGCAAACAGTGTGTAGCTTATTTCTATGGATTAAGATCAGCGTTATCGGGGCAACGAAAGGACACTGGGTGCCCACTGACTGCTTGGTTGTAATAGAGGTTGGTGTGTTGACCCTTGCTCTTCTCGAGGTATCTGCTTTTTTATACCGTGATTTTGCATGGCCCCGCATGTTTCAAGTGCGGTGGTCCCTTGACCTGAGCCACAGAAGTTGTGGAGCCCCTAGCACTGCGCTCAAATGAACTCGATTGAAGTCAAGCTTCGTCTTGTTCCCAGATTAGTCGAAGGTCCCGGAAATGAAACCCACAGCCCTCTTGTCGTAATTGAGTATGGTCACTTGACAGTTAGCAAACACCGTATTCACCACCATATGCCAATTTTGCATGTCCATAGGTCTGCACAGACTCACCCTTACAAGAGATTCAAGATTCATCCTTCAGCTGCACAGTTCTGATGGGATCATGGCGGGTGTTTGTTTTCTTGTTCAGCTTTGGATAGTACCTGCAAAATACAAAGTAATCATTAGGTGCCCAATTCGAATAATCAACACAGAGCAGAGCTTAGTTTCATGTTTCCATCTTTGGCTAGAGATCATCACTTACTTACACAGTTCGGCCCCAAGTTCATCCGCGATGGTGACTGGCCGGGACCGTACTATCGGCACGGCACTGCGTGTATAATAAATGCACATCTCGGACAAGGACAGCTTCGAATGATGATCTGATATTGATTCGTGCCACTGACGCCTCGTGTGTACTCTGATGTGCGCCGCCCCCGTAACACCGACTGCCGACAGCAAAATTGCCTTGCTTATCAAAGACTTTGCCACATAGATAGATAGTATTCCACCCGAATTAGATTGGAGGGTGGGCAATGCCTGGTACGAACGAGCTTGCCATCTCCAGATTGCCGCAGCGAGGCTGGAGAGGTGATGTCGGACGTTACGAATTATCACCATGCGGTGTCCATCAGTGTTAGAACGCATTGGATCAAACCAACTCATTCCCACTCTTCGAATCCTTTCCACGGGGTATCCGCGAGTCTTCCGCCATGCCCAAACGTTTCAGATCAATGAAAATCCTAACAGAGTAAAAGATCTTGTTGTAGCGAGTGGGAAATTTGGATCTGCTATCGCATTATCCTCGAGCTACAGTCTGCAGCAAAGGACTTTCCAATCGTCGAGGGATTCTGTATGCTTAGCCATGTGTTCTTCCCTGAGTCGTATCGCAAACCCAATCAGATTTGAAATGCTCCAACCAATTGTATAAACGGCCTCTTCTCATCGACCGAAAGCAAGCCGTGTACGTGCACGGCATACCATCTGCGATCACGGGTCATCCTTTTGTGATTGACATGTCAGAGCCAGTAAAGCCACACCTGTACCAAAGTGACACCAGACTGACGAACAAACAGATCTTTGAACGATATTCTCATGATGAGCAGTACCGGCAACGGCAAAATGCTCAAAATCGCAAGATGGACGAACAGTGGCTGTTCCGTAGTCACAAGGCTGAGTCCGAACTACCAGGTCACTGGACTATCCGAGCGATGAATCGCGGCTGTGCTCTCAGCCAGCCGGGCAGATGATTCTAAAGCCGTGAAAAAGCGGGGAGTAGCAGTGCAATGTTTGTAGTCAATTTTTACACATAAATTCGAGACACTACTCGATCACCAAACCCTTGAATAACTCGAGGTGAGACATCTTTCGAAGCGGGTGCAGTCGCGGTGGAAATAGATTAGACCTACTGTGTTCAGACCAAGGGCCAGTCATCTCCGTCGTATGAAATAGTAGAAATATGTCGACTTCTGCTTTATGGAATACTGCGTTTTAGGCAAACGGGAACAATTATTGCCTTAACCGGGAACAGATAAACCAAAAACCAAGTATTGTCTCTCGGAAAACGCAGCAATGTTCGCGTCTCGGTCAAGATCCAGATTTTAATCTGCCTGTAAGCTTTTCCTATTCTCGGCCTGAATGAAAAAAGACGCACCGTGATGCATGGCCCGTTGTGCAAGTGGGATGACAAAAAAGACTGCGCTATTGGTAGAGTGGTTGATTGGTGAGAAATTTAGTTTGCGAATTCAAGCCCGGTTCACAAACTGGCGGCGAGAGGCTCTGGGTTTGAGTATTGGTGAGGGAACCATAGCAGCCCCCAATTCAGAGTGGCAAACGACTGTCCACGCCCAAGTCGAAGGTTGCTCGTTATAATGTGAAGAGATGGATAAGCCCACCTAAAGTGCCTGTGAAAACAGTGGATACATTTAGGCCACATCCCTGTAAGTTTCACATTCGACGGCTCGTAGGTGATAAGTTGTATTTCTGCATGAACTTCCTGTCCCTTAGTTATTGCGTTTATTGCGACCTTGTCATGAAATGGGGGTTCTGAAGCGTGTTCCACACGATGTTGGATACACGGAGGAAAGAAGAGCGGAGATGGTCGGTGGAGTAGATGGGCTAAGAAGCTGTTGGAGTGGCATGGACGGAAAGAAGTTAGGGTAGACTGCGGACAAACCAATGGGTGGCACAGGATGGCAGGTGGCGGAGGGTGACAGCATGGCAAGAGGCCACTTCATCTGCCAATAATGAATGTCGTACTCGCTTTCTGGTGACAGACAAAACACGTCTCTCGTTGTCACTTGCTCTTCTACACAGAGCACAAGAAAGCAAGAGATGATCTAAAACTTCCGAAGCACTGCAATGTTTGACACAAGGCTGGCCCTAATGCTTTTAATAGTGCCTGTGGCATTGAGATGAAGGGGACCTATCCGAAGGGGACCTATCAAATATTTCACATTTAACCGATGGTGTGAACTTTTCGAACTCTTGATGAACACGTTGTGCCACACTTGTAGGTCACCATTGACTTCGCGACTGGCACAAGTGCAGCAAGAACTGTCAGACGAAGTAGCAGAAAGGACGTCCGAGAGCTCAAGAGCAACAGTGACGGGACTCACGGCGTCAGAACTAAACCACCATGCCCCCCGTCTTTATCGACATCCTCCGATTTTGTTCATTGCTCCTCATTCATGCCATTCAACACTACCTTTGGCTCTCTTCAACCCCAATATGACCATAGCAACTGATTGAAATCTGGGGAAGAGCTGGTTAGCTCCTAGCTAACCACCCTGCAGGTGTATCCCAACGACAATCAGTAATTTGGTCATGTTCACTGTCTCAAGGGCCACTCTAGCCACGTTCTGGACGAGAGAATAATAAGATTAGCGAGTTCCGGATAGTGGATACACTCGCCGCCTCATTAGCAACTTGCCAGGCCCGAGGTTCTCCAAAAATACACAAAAAGAAAAGAGGGACAACCTAAAGTAAATTTTCGTCACGACAATGCTTTGAATGGTCCTACCAACAGCTTGCGTGTATTGAAAAATGGCACAATAGCCTTACTAGTTCCTAATTCTGCGGAACTTGTTCGTTTCGTTTCGTTGTTTCAAAGGAAAGCACGTGACATTACTGTATACCGCACACACACAACAATGATAGTCTTGTCTCTTCACGCCATCCACGACAGTGGCAACGAATTCGTCCATCGTCTTTGAGGTGATTGACAAGGTCAGTCATAATGTTTATCAGATATCTCTACAACCACTATTGAATTCGCGTTGCAGTGTCAAGGCTTACTGTCCTAGTCGTCTCCTATGAATACTGCTGCAAGGGGATCACGTCGCAGTAATGCCCCACGGCGCCAACAAGTGACCATTTCTGGTCCTTCGCCATTATCCAGCCAGCGCAGGCGCAGGTCAAGGTCACCCGACGCTCAATCGACCCAACAGCAAAGTCAACTCAACCTGCGCAGAAATGACACCAGTCATGTTGACCAGACCAAACGAAAGAAGCCAGCGAACCCATCTCTCCCATCTTCGAGCTCGAGACCTTTTCTTGTTGCGGCTGATGATCCCAATCCTGACCGTGGACGCAAGTCCAAGATTAAATGTCGTTCACACAATCGCCCTCCAGCGGAGAATACTTCCCATGCGAGCACGTCTCGAGTACTAGAGAACCACGTCGCTTCCTTCAGGAGAGAAAGATCAAAATCTCGGGAATCACCGAAGTTGCCATCCAAGAGCACTACCTCCGATGCCGAGGGATCAGGGAGAGATATGCATGCTATCGCTGATGCGCACATCGACTATGCTGGCCCACTTGCTGCTGCTGACTTTGCGAAATTGAAGCGGGAGCTGGACGTCTGGAAAAAGGTGCGCATATACTTCACCGCGTGTACTCCATGTCACTTGTTTTGTCCCTAGTTGGCTCATGAAAGCAAGAAAACTGTGAAAAAACAAAATAAGGTGATCCTTTGGTTCAATGCGTGGTAGATAATGCTTATATTACTCAGGTTATTGAAGAGTTCAAGCAACAAGATATTACCCTAAGGCAGGTGGGTGGCCCTTCGTGAACGCTGTGTAACGATGATATGAATCGATTCGATTAGAAGTTGAAAGAGGCTGAATCACATCTTTTAAAAGCACAGAGCAAGGCTAAAAAATCAGACGAGGTTGGTTGTTAGACCTTGGATCTCTATGTTAACGGTGCTCAAGAGTGGTTGGGCCTCATCTAGGTAATCACAACCGTGGAAAGTAATTCACAATGTCAGATCTGCATGGAGTTGCTCTATCGACCATATGCGTGCGTTCTATTGTTTTGTCCGTCGCTTCTGCGTTTCTGAATAATGACAGCCTCTCGCCCTGCGGGCACATCTTATGTGTTACGTGTCTTCAAGAGTGGTTCCGTAAGGCTCCCGCCGTCGACGACGACGAGATGCAGGATGACGGTGATCCTGATTACTTACTGCATCGACGCAAGACCTGTCCTTGTTGCCGCTCTAACATACGTCACCGTCCAATACCTGTCTTCATGATTAAAGCTGTTGTGGCTGCAATTGCCAAAGTGAGAGGGCCTCAAGCAGGGGCTTCTCCAGGTCGCGAGCCGGCTTCCAACGACTCTGATCCATGGGAAGGCCTTTTCCCTGAGGACGAAGAAGAAATTGATGACTATGGTGGGAGCGACAACGAGGATGAGGACGAAGACGAAGATTTAGATGATGATGATGATGATGAAGACTTGAGCTGGTACGATGAAGTGTTCAGCTATGGTACTGGAAGTGGGGAAGAAGCATACCATGGGCCCTATGTTTACCCTCAGTGGGAGCCTCCAAGCGTTGTCATCGATGAGGATGACTACCTCTTCGAGGGTCTCGATACCGGTGACATCAGATGTCTTCAACGCGGGGTTACATATGGGATGCTGCACGAATATGATGTGGAGTACAAGCATTCAGAAGGACTTATTGCCCGCGACCAAGCATACAACCGTGTCTATCTTGGGTGGAACATTCGTCTCAGCGCCAACGATGAGAACGGGGACATATACATGCAATATATCGTGGATGATATGGCATCGCGACCAGAGAGGTGGAACATCAACGAAGATGAAGATGGAGGCTTGGAAGCTCATTTGTTGGTTCCTGAAGAAGAAATTCTGGAGTATCAAGACACGGACTCGGATAACTACATGGACGTGGATGATTTGTAGACCAAGTTCAATTGTACAGTACACTTTGACTCGTCATATAGGGATGCAGTTATGATAGTAGTTCCACGCCCGTCGTTGAACGAGATCTGGTTGTTTCATATATCTTTCATGGAAAAGGACTGCCGACTCAAGTGCTGATTGCCGACGCGGGTATCTTAACAACAGTCATATACCGGTGCTCTTGATTAGAATCAAGATTGACACAACCAAAACATATGACTGGACGTCGCCAAATCGGATGGGAGAATGTCTTCCTTTTTTTTTCCCCTCTTATCACTGCGCTATCTCATCTCCGTCTATCTGATGATGCTTGCCGTATCGTTGACTTTGTGGCAATTGGCCCAGTGCACAAATCACATCTAGCCTCTTATCTCCTCGGGTAATTTTATGCCGAAATACATAAATTTAAAAGGAACTAAGTGACGACGCTACCCTGAAGCTTCGACCCATGCATTTCTCGACCCAAGGTGTGCTTGACCTTCTCCGACCATCTGCTTGGACACTCGAACGAGAGAAGACCACCCTCGCCGACCATGGCTGGAGTAACGAAGATATGGATCCGGTTCCTCCCGGTTTACGGACCTGGACGTGAGTAGCGTCAACTCCGTGTTCACCGTTCAGTTACAATTGCCTGCTACTGCAGGACCTGGAGCTATGTATGTGTTCTGTACTTTGTGTCATAAATCTCTCATGTTTCATGGAGGTGACTTACTGGTTATCCGATGCTACCAACCTTGGGGTTTGGGAACTTGCGGGTTCTATGTTGGCGATTGGCCTTTCTTGGTGTGTTTTCTTGCTATTTTGGTTATTTTTAACCGCCCAGATATACAAAGGCGCCAGGCCCTTTCGTGCATTGCAGCAGGTTATAGTATCATATCCGTGGTCATGGTGCTCAATGGAACTATTGGTGCCCGGCTTCATGTTGGGTTTCCTGTCTTGAACAGATCTTCATTTGGGTTCTGGTTTAGCTATTTTACTGTGTTCAGTCGTGTCATCCTTTCTATGTTCTGGTTCGGCATCCAGGTAAGGAGCCTATCATTGTCATTCCGACAAACCTCATCAACGACCTGTCAGTCATTCAACGGGTCACAATGTGTGTATCAGGTAGGATCATACCGTGCTGAATGCTACCGCTCGTAAATTCCTATCCTCCAAGATGATTAAAGCCATTTGGCCATCGATTGCAAGGATGCCAAATCATCTCTCCCCGACTGCGAGTATCACAAGTTCAGGTGAGGTTTTTGGGCTAGATGATAATCCATTTAGTCGTCTCTTCTTAGGTCTCCTGTGCTACTTCATCTATTGGGTGATCCAGTTGCCATTCATGCTCCTCTCTCCACACAAAGTGAGATACTTGTTCCTTGTCAAGGCCATAGTAGTTCCGATAGCTTGGCTGGCGATGATGATATGGGCATTTGTTCGAGTCCCGCCCTCCAATGGGCTTTTCGCCGAACATGCGACTATAACTGGGACGCAATTTTCATGGAATTGGTTGAGTGCGATGAATAGCGCGTTGGGCACCTATGCCAGCCTGTCCGTCAACATTCCCGACTTTACTGTAAGCTCTCAATTTCCGATTTTGCATGTTCCAACTCACAATCGTCCCAGCGTTATGCAAAGAACGAGAAAGCGTAATCGGCTTCAACTGGATAGAGATCTTATGCTGACGTCCTGTTTAACAGTCAATATGTTCAGCCACTTGTTATTCCCATTGCATTCGTACTCTGTAGCTTTGCGGGTATTGCGGTTACCGGTGCTGGGATTCAATTGTACGGGGAGGTCCTTTGGGACCCCCTGTTACTTATCGATAGATGGGATAACCGGGCCGCCGCTTTCTTTGCTTCTTTTGCGTTTGCCCTCGCGACTATTGGAACAAATATAAGCGCCAATTCTCTCAGTGCAGGAAATGACATGACCGCTTTGCTTCCTAAGGTGGGTTATCGTCTGATCTAAGCCTTGCTCGGTGATGCGATGGAATCTATAGTATATCAACATCAGAAGGGGGCAAATAATTTGCGCAATTATTGGGGGATGGGCTCTATGTCCGTGGGAGATCCTAGCAAAGTACGTTTGTCACGCTGGGCGTCATCTCCTGGCTAATTGTATCACGGAGCAGCGCTGAAGGGTTCCTGACTTTCATAAGTGGATATACCATTTTCTTGGGGCCGATCGCGGGGATCATGATTACAGATGTGTGTATTTTATACGGAGATGACGACGCACCGCCTCAATATGGTTACTCCAGTTCTGGCTGGTTCACAGAGGCAAGGTGGATGTGCCCGCAATGTATACACCAAACGGCCGATACAGGTATACTCGGGGATTTGTCAGTTCCGGGCCTATTTGATGCGTTTACCGGTCTGACGTGGCCACAGAACTGGCGGGCGGTTTTGGCGATGCTCGTCACTGTGGTGCCAACATTCCCCGGTCTTATTAATTCCATCGACCCGGCTATCAACGTAGGATATGCGAGCCGTCTGTTCAATGTTGCCTGGCTGTACGGCGTAAGTTTAAAGCACGTTGATTTGCATGTTGAACTGCAGCAATGTTTTTAGTTCATAGTGGCGTGCGTGGTTTACTATGTGACCTCGGTGTTGTTTCCCGCACGTGAAACATTCGTCCAAGAGCTTATTTCGGCGGATCACGGGGATGGATCTGGGGCCACGTCGTGGGTGGAAGGAAGGCAGGGGGATGTTGAGGAGTAGCCAGCAGATGACAGAGGCTATGTAAATGGCATGTAGATTCTACCTCTACATAGTCTTCTGGGTATCTAGTGGTATTTAGCAATCGGGATTGGGAGACTAAGCTGATTCTAATTCTAATTTGGTTAGTCAAGTCAAGTCCAGTCAACCTTTTCCGATTCCTTTGTCATTGTTTGCTGCCGGAGCAAAGCACTGGCCAGTGTCTTGGACCTTCGCTTTGAACTCGCTTTCTTCTTTATAGCTCGTCTTGTCGCTCTTCTTTCCTCCATTATTCTTACAGAGTTAGTCCCAACAAGCGCATATCACCAGTCTTCCCTTCAGTACATTCCGGGCAAATTTCAGACTACCAATTCGCGTTGATCCTCCACCATTACAGTCCCCAAATCTAGCAGGGCCACGTCCACCGATCACGTATGCAAGAAGCAGAGGAGCAGGGTTGGTAGATTTCCGCTCTTCATCGTGGTTCTAGGGTGCTCATGTTACTCAAAGATACTTGTCGAATATGCAGTGCGCCAGGAGAGCCTGGCCAACCACTCTTCTATCCTTGTAAATGTTCTGGCACCATCCGGTATATCCATCAAGACTGGTCAGCTATGATTCCGTCTACCCCTCTTTGTACTCATCTCATGTACTTCATAGTTTGACAACATGGCTATCACACAGCAAGAAGAAAACTTGTGACGTTTGCAAGCATCCTTACTCCTTCACAAAAGGCAAGTTCGACCTCCTAAACCTGCCATCTGCGCTGACCTTGGACCATAGTCTATGCTTCTGATATGCCTGCGTCACTACCCCCTCTATTACTCATCCGGCGTCTTGCACAGCAAACATTCTTTGCATCTCTTTTCGGGGTCCGAGCCATCGTCATTGCATTTGTTTGGTTGGCCTTGCTCCCCTGGATTACTATCTGGACGTGGAGGGTTTACTTCACGATGGGAGAGTCGACGTATGTCATCTTTATATCTGTCCAAGGTTCAGTGACCTGACAAGTGTCCAGTGCATGGTGGATTAGTGGTCGAGAGAGACCTGCAGGTCTTCGAGCTATTGGATTCGTCCAGACATTGACAGCCAGCAACGAGACAGCCCCTTCTTCCGGCAATGCGACAATCATTCATCGCTTCACGTCTCGTGCGTTCTGGCAAACTTTGTCATCTGACATATTCACAGGACAAATCATTGCATCTCTCATCGTGTTGGTCTTCGTGGCTGTTTTTCTCCTCCGTGAATGGATATCGCAGAATGCGCGGCCAGGAGTTTTCGAAGAAGAAGAGATTGCAGGTATACCACCTCAAGACCCCGCCGTCCCTAACATGCCTCCTGTAATTCAGCCTCAAGATATGAACGCTCGTCTGCTTGCGCCTCAAAGACAAGCTCCACTTGATTTAGACGTCGAGGCACGTCGTCAACGGCATTGGCGTCTGCATCGCGCAGTACCTCCAAACGCTCGCCTTGAAGTTCCCCAACGACATCTCGATGATATAGACCGCCTTGAGCTTCTACGTGATCCTATCCGTCAACCGCAAAATCCGCGCGTGGAACCTCTCCTAGTCCCACCATTGCCAGTAGTTCTGCCACCGGAAAACCTTGACACGTCGGCGGACGCTGGAAAGGGGAAAGAAAAGGAGGCTACAAGCGCAAATTCGGCACCGGCTGCGTTAGATGTTCGGAGGCGCATGCGTAGGCGATATGATGATGGCGATGACGATGAGGGTACAGAGCAACCCGCAAAGGCTGGACCCTCTTTATCTTCCCCATCTAATTTTGGGCCGTCACCATCCACTCTAGATCTCGTTTCGGCTGGTTCCAGCGCGACAGAACCGACGCCTTTCGAGTTTACCTTCACAATTCCATCCAACACTCAGTCAGAAGAAGACATCCGGGAGCCGGTTCCTGAGATGCCAGCTCGATCCCTGATAGCATTGCAGACGGCAATGATGACAGGCGCACCAATCCCAGATGATCAACCTCGCCGTCGTTCAATTGTGTTTTCCTCTGACCTATCCCCTCGGACTCCAACTCGCTCTACGACGCCAGCTGTTGACGATGAAACAGATCTCCGCTCGTCATTTGACTCGTCATCGCCGGCCTCTTCCGATCTCAGTTTCGTGCACCTGTCGAAATTGAATACCGCTTTTGCGACAGAGGATAGTCTGGGTTCGAGTAGTCTGCAGGATGTGAGATTCCAAGAGGTGACTTTTTCCAGTAACCCATCAGAGGCTTTGGCGGCGACAGGAATGTCCAGTGGGAGTACGGATCGTAAGAAAAGGACCAGGGGTGAGATGGAAGAAGAATTTGAACATTACTTCCGCGATCCTCAGCCCGTTGTGCTCGACCCCACTGATGCTGACGACGACGGCGTGAATGTTCACGACGACATAGCACATAAGTCTCAGAATGATCATGTTGCGGATGTCGAAGAGCGACCACCCACGGACTTAGGCCCTGATGACGAAGACGACTCCGATGACGATGAGGGACCTGAACCCGTATTTTGGGATGCAGACGCGGATCGTGAAGATGATGACGACGAGGAAGAGCCTGTGGATATTGGAGATTTCAATGTGCCTAATAATCGGCCAATTGCACAGCCACAGGCCCCAATTCAGGGCCCGGCCGAACAGCCGAACGAGGGCGCGGATGATCTGGAGGCTGCTGTTGAGGATGATATGGAGGGTGCGCTTGAAGGTAGGCTTACGTTGTACCATCAGTTCCGTAAAACTTAATTTTCTTTAGCCATCGGCCTCCGGGGCCCTATATTTGGGGTCGTTCAAAATGTTGGTTCGGGAAATGCATTTCAGCAATTTTTACTGACGTGTTCGTAGGTAATCTTGATGATTTTTGTTCTGGACACTGCCATTGGTCTTGGTGTATGGCTTCCATTCACCCTCGGAAAGACGGCTGCGCTTCTATCCGTGAGTCCTGACCATCCGCATCTCATCCCATCTAATACATTTCCAGCTGGACCCGCAACGAGCCCTGTTTATCCTCCATCTCCCTATCCGAGGGATGCGCATTGTCACAGATCCCTTCGTGGATTTCTTCACTCTTGTCCTTGGCCGTTTCCTCTTTCCGTTCTTCTACAGGACAACAAGACTCTTTCTATCGAACCTACTTAACCTGATCACCTATTTTTCGGGGAGTTTGATTCCCGCAGCACCAGTCTCCTCTCAGTCGTATGATATAGCTTCGTGGATGGTATGTCATTTCAATCAAATCCAGGAATCGCGAATTCACTGTGTCTGCAGGTCTCCAAAAGATCAGAACTGTCTGCTGTAGCCTCGCTGTGGTTGCAATCGTCACCTCAGGAGCACCAGACTGATCTTGCGCAGAAAATAAATGACTTTTTCGAGAGTAACTCAACCATCGCCCAATTACTGGAGCCCCGTTTCGCCTACGTCGGTAGAGAAGTCAGACTCTTTACTGGTCATTTCCAGGAGTCATGGATTAGGTTAACTTTGGGTCATGGAAGTGGCGAGCGCGCGTTTGCAATCATGTTGGGCTATGGAGTCGTCGGTATCATCTTGGCACTCTACTTGAACGTATTCACGGTAGGGAACGCGAAGACCGCTGGCAGGGCAGTCAGAAACGCAATTCGACAACAACTCCTAGTGGTGAAGGTGCGCATGCATTACCCGGTGGAAATGCACTCTAGATAGAGCTGATGTGGCTTAGGTGGCAATGTTTATCGTCATTGAACTAATCATCTTCCCCCTTGGATGCGGCATCATGCTAGATGCTTGCACAATCTGGGTGTTCCCTGAGGCGTCACTCGAATCGAGGGTAGCATTCTTTACGCAAGCTCCCTTGACTGCAATGTTCTATCACTGGGTTGCGGGGACTATGTTTATGTGAGTTAGTTGTTCGCGTCAGTCCTCAAGTTACTGACCTGCTCGCAGGTACCAGTTCGCCGTTTTATTGGGGGGATGCAGAAACATCATGCGTCCAGGTGCAATGTGGTTTATCAAGGATCCTCAAGATCAAAATTTCCACCCTATCCGCGACATATTAGACAGACCTACCTTTACGCAGTTCCGCAAACTCCTCATCAGTGCGTTCATGTACGCTATGGTCGTTGCCTGTGGTGTCGGGAGCCTTGCGATCCTACTTTTCATCGGCAATCGATCTATATTTCCGATACGTTGGAAGACGCGGTATGTAGTCCATTTTGTGGTCACGTTCCAATTACCCATGTTGAATTCCTAGGGAGCCCTTGTCTGAGGTTCCGGTTGATCTCTTATTCCTGCAAATTGTGCTGCCATACACGATGCGTTATTTGCGACCACGCAGAGCCGTGTATCGCGTGGCCATTCAAGTGTGGAAGTTTTTAGCTGCAAAACTACGATTAACTTCGTATATGTTTGGCGACAGGCATCGGGACGAAGAATCTTCGAGAGCATACAAGACTTGGGTTGCTTTCTTCCGGAGATCCGTAAAGGACAGCGGCGAAATAATTATTATTCCGGATGGGTCGTTCCGTCGGGTGCCCGCCAGTGACAATATCGCACTTCCCAGGGACATGCGCGCTACCGCCGAGGTCCACGAAGACGGGAGCCCTCTGAACGACAGAGCGGCCACACTGATAGGGTCCCAAAATGCAGAGGCAACCAAGGCAAAACGCAATATCAAAGACGATTACATTGTGGTATACTTCCCCCCTCGTTTCCGCATGAGGATTGTCACCTTTGTGGCTGCTGTCTGGACAATCATGGCTATTACTGCTGCTATTTGCATCGCCGTACCTGTGCAAATTGGGAGACATTTCTTTGCATTGATTTCACCCTCGGTAGTTCACGATGGCTACTCGTTCCTCGCAGGATTTTACATCCTATGGGCCTGCTATTTGGTTGCTAAAGCTGCAGAAACCATGGACAGACGGCGACAGCGTGTGACCAGGGATGGGCCCCGAGCCGATTTTGCAGTGTACTTTGCCAAGCAGAGTCTACTCTGGTCCACCAAGATAACATATATGGCCATATGCCTCGGAGTTGTCATTCCGATCTTACTGGCTCTCGTGGTGGACGTTTACGTTGTCTTGCCGATTCGACTGACACTTTACCCAACCATGGTGCCGACCATTCGATTAGTCGATATGTGGTCTCTTGGGCTCGTGTACTGCAAGATCGCTATAAAGCTTCGTCGAAGACTACTACTGCCACAGCGGCAGTATGATGCAGTGCACGCCGTATGTCCATTCAGCTCCGACCCGAGGTATGCAAGCTGACGTATTAGCAATATAGTTGTTGAACAACGGATGGACGCACCCTGATCCTTACCATGCAACCAAGGAGATCATCCTGCCGTCGCTGGCAGTTCTTCTTACACTTTTGTTTTTACCAGCAGGAGGTGTGTACGTCTTGCGGGAAATCTTCCAAGTTTCTTTGAGCAAGAAAATCTTGTGTAAGCTTCTCTGTTTGTACGATTGTACCTGACCAACCATACTGAGGTCCCATTCTAGTCGTGCATGTATATCCTGGCATCTTCGCCATGATTGGCATTTATCGTACCGTCGCATCCGGATTGGTTCTTTTGACTAGCTGGTCGCAGTCGATTCGGGACAAGGAGTTTCTGGTCGAAATGCGGCTACAGAATTTCGAGTTGGGCACATCAGAGCAGAAGACGGGGGAAAGGAAGACAGAAGTTTCGGGAGCGGGCACCGTCGCTGCAGAGAGAGGAATAGCCGGTCGGCGATGAAACCTGTGTATACATATAGCCCCATGAGAGCACCAATTCATTCTAGCTTACACATAGACATTTTTGACACATCGTACGCATTCGGATATGTATGAAATCTAGTCTGTAATCGCGATTTTGGTTCTTCCCAAAGATTCGGCGCTGTGATGAACAGCTACAGCTGCGGGCGGAGCAAGGCAGATCAATGAGGCCTTGGACGGGGATGGCCATGCAAGGTGACAGGGGGACGCGATATGAAGATCCGGTTACCTTAAAACTACTCAAATGTGAATCTTGCTGATCGCTCACATGCTCAAATGCCCTCATCTTACTGGTTTGCGACCGGAACGGGGTCAACTGCGGATATCATAGTGCACACGATTGCTCAGCGAGCGCGCCGGCCTAATGTTTCGGTCTTCTTTTTTTATTTATTTTATGGAGAAACTATTCCGTAGCGAGTCGCAGGCTCGCAGTCGTAATCCGAGCGCCAGCTTTGTTTCACATTCGGCCGATGTTACCCGCAGATCCGGCGCTCCACTTATGACAACGATGCCAGGGGTCAGGAGTACAGACTATGACTCGGACTCGGCCTCCTCCCCGCCCAGAGAGGGGCGAATCGTCGTCAAGCAGTGCCACATCCGCATGCCCCCGCACCTTGTCAGGTTGTCTTGTCGAGAATTCACACGCCTGCGTTGTTTCCTTCAAGAAGGTCTTTGCAACCACAGAACCTGCCCGATTAGGGTCATCATTTTAGGTCACAGGCATAACTGAATGTGAACGCTTTTTTTGTGCTCTTTTTTTTCGAGCGTCCTCGGGGGGATTCAGGTATACTTGACGTACGCGTACAGCACCCTTGCCCTTGGCCTGAGGTTCGACGCCCTGTACGTGGAAAAAAAAAGCATGTTAGGCGGTGCTCTGACGTAGTGGCGCTCTCCTCCTAAAGTGGGTGTGGGTGCCATGCCATCACAACACACTCGTGGTCTTCCGAGCCATTTGTGCCCGTAGCTGTGCCGATCCAGGGTAACCCATGGTTTTTTTTTGGCCTTGTAGCGCACACGACCACAAAATTATGGTGTGCGGGTCCGGCCCGATCATCGGCCGATTCAACGAAAAGGATGTCACGGTACCCCACTCCTTTGTTCCCTTTTTTTCCACCGTGGAAGTGTTCAAGGGGACGGACGGGGTAGCAACGAGCAACACATCAATAAAGCAGGGCGACGTGCGAACGGGTCTGTGATTGCAACGTCACTGAGTCGAATAACAAAAAGAAAAAAAAAAGACTGGGAAACGAATCAAGTCTTGCGACGCCTCTGACGTCTGATGGCCTGACAGCTTCGTGTAGGAACTTGGAACGTTGGCAGTAAGCAGGTATGAAGATGTGTTTCGAACTTTGGTATCTACACGTGCTAGCCCTTCTGGGGATGCGGCGACGCAAGCGTGAGCAGGCAGTGCTAGCGTGGCAGCGAGTGCTATGCGCCACTTTACGCAACCATGTGTCGAAAGTACGATTAGGTGCGTGGGATGCTATGCTAGTTGGTCCCATGAAGGACTTTGGGGATTCGGACAGCCTGAGAGCCTCCCGGGAGATTCACAATAGAAGCTCAGTGTTTGTCTACTCCCGATGGCAGACGCTTCTTTGTGGACTGAAACAGGGATATTGCCATCCGGAGTTAATTGTGAACACCCCGCTATGATTGACACATAGCAAAAAGCGCCGGTAGCTATGATTACAAGCCCTAGACCTACCCTACCGCTGCCATATCTTTCTAGTGCCAATCTGTCACATCGATTTTGGGCGTTGCTCCGCCTGACTCATGCCGGTCTTAAGATAAGACCGCCAGATGTAATGGGTCCGAAGACGTACAAGTGATGCCGATGGACACTTTGAAATCGCTTAGATGGTCGGCGGACCAATGATAGAGCTCGACTAACTGAGAGAAATTAGCTGGAGAGCCAGCCATCCCATTTTAGATGCCTTCGGGATTAGTAAGAGTTCCCTTTTCCCGAATGACTTTGCCGCTCGCTTGTACAAGTCCCAGATCCCAGACACCCCCTTTCGCGTCGTCCAAAAACAGAGATGGGCGTCTAAAACATAGGGATCATCCGTAACGGCGCACGTTGTTCAAAGAGTGCCTGACGCCAAGGATCCTATGTGAACAAAAACCCTGTGGCGCGTTCTCTTCTGAACTTCCATTTTTCCAGGACGCTGCTCGAGGAAAAAAAAATTCATTGATGGGTCATGAAGCACAGGTAAGCGGCAATCTTGGTCCGACAATCAACTTTGCAAAGATGTGCACAGAAGAACACACGAGGCTACGGCACCTCGCACTGAAAAAAGCCCCGAGAAACGATTCCCACTGTGGGATAAGATTTCGACGACGGAGGGAAGACGGTTCCGAATCAGTGGAGGTGATGCTTCAGCAATAAAAAGTCGAGGAGGATAACTCCCAAGGTGAGTTACAGTTCGGCAAGTCCCGTCCCGATCGGAAAGAACAGCAAGCGGGAGAGAAAAAAGTTGACATGACAGCGGGTCGAAAGGAGTTGGGACCCCTAGTGTGGTTTCTGAGAAAAAAAAACCTGAACATGATGAGTTATAACGAGCGAGTGAGACGTCCATGTCTCTGCAAAAGGAGAAATCGTGGAGGACGAAAACTTAGGATTTGTTTCATATGATGATGATCCCACTTTGTCTGATGAAGCTGAATCGCGTAGTGAAACTCAGCGACACCGAAGGAAGACACAGCCACTAATAGTAGCAGTGCCACCATTTGCGCGTATTGAAGCTCACTCACTGCACGGCTATACGTACTGGTTGGTACTGCCAGCCACGGAAACACCGTCAGAACGGTCTCAAACGTTACGCGGTGTGGCAGTTTCGTAGTGCACAGACACCGAATCATTTGGACAGGGTAATTGGACCTTGGACTCGAGTTGGACACCGAAACCCGCGCCCCTAGCGCAACCATGACAGTCAGCCGTTATTACTTTCTGAGCTCACATCAACCGTAACTGAATGTATAGGACCTTACATACTGTTACCTACACATGACAGAACACGACCTCAAAGTAATTGACACGATTGATAGCCTCGAGTACATCTCGGGAGAAATGTCTGACGACGGTACGACATCCTGCTTGACATCTTCCACGGCTTCCGTGAAACTCTAACACATAGATCTCGACATCCCCGCGCACATGATACCCCCAAACCCTGACGATTCCGACGGTGTGGTGCACTGGTTTCGAATCGCTTCTCAAACTGACAAAACACGTCCAGTCCTGCCTTCACAGGTCCACCCGTCTTATCCATATGGCAATCCGACAAACATCAAACACCCGGCTGCCCGTCCGAGACCGCCATATGATCCTACCTCTCGAGCCCTGTTTGAGGATATGGGTTACGGCGGCGGTGGAGTTAACGGCGCACTGCGCTGGAAAGACCTTGCCCTGGAACGGTTGCTGCCTGTCGACGAAGAGAAAGAAGAAATGAAACGCGCAGTCGAGGCACGGAGATTGGCGAACGGAGCAACGGGGCAAGCACATCATCACCCATCCGTGCAACAACCCCCACCGCCTGCAGATGCTGCGGATCAGACAATCGAGGAGGAAGAGGAAGAAGAGGAAGACAATAGTATTGATCATGATGAGAACGAGATCGAAGGCAGCGAAGACGAAGATGACGGGGCCACTAATAACGGCGACGACGACATGTAGAATACAAAGTTAGCATTCTCTATCACCACCTACTACTGCTACAAGTGCATCTCCCACATCCCCAAGGATCAAGTCTTTGATCGCCACTTCTTGTTCAACCACCCAATCATACGCTTCCAGAAGGCGCGTGTCCGTTAATGGAACAAAGTGATCCGCTAAAAGTCGGATTATGTTGCTGACACGCGCAATGGCGACACGCGTCGCGGCATCGATATCCTCGATGGGGTGTGAATGAACATCGTTGACACGCGTGGAAGAGGCATGCTCACGTCGTTCTGGTTGAAATAGACGGCCTCCGCGTCGAAACCTTCCTCCCCACGGTCATTGTCCTGAACATGTTTGCTAACCCATATGTAGCCGTTTAAACCGAGAATTAAATCGACCCCACAGGGCAGCGATATAAAATGCGATTTCAGACGCCTGATCAAGGCGGGTGAGATGACAACCAGTTGTCCGTTTCGTAGCTGGGAGGATCGTGAGTAAAACGGGACGTACAAGGGGAAGTCCACAGGACTACCTTGCCGTACTTGAGCGAGCGCGTGTGTAACGACATGGCACCGTCTGAGAAAAAGGCCTGAACCTCCGCAACCAGGAGATCCCCTTCCTCAAAAAAGGTTCTCATCTGGAGTTCGTCACTTTCCAGCTTTCGGCGCTACGGTGAAAGTACGTCACGGGACCTGCAGGAACGAAACAAGACAGAAACAAGCATGCCTGGACACCACCGGGTAGGTTGACGGACGAAAGCATCAGTATAGCATCCTGGCGTCCATTGGCGTCCACCTTCCATCGCCGTGGCTGGACCTATTTCATTTTCATTTTCCAGAACGAAAACGGTGATTAATTGGAGTCTCGAGATCCGACATACGGACCTCAGAAATGCGGCCAACGACGAGATCGCCGACCTCTGGATTGTATCTTGGATACACAAAATAGGGGTTGTGGCAGGACGTGGGTAGAATGGAAGGTGAGCGCTCACCTAGTACGAATGGCACGGACGGTAACCAGTTTGTTCACCCGTTCCAGGCTACCGGCGACGGAGGAAATCACCTGCTCTTTATCGACATACGTGCCATGACCACTATCGTACCACCTTTAAAATTGCATTTTAAAGGTTATATGGGCGGCCTCACCGCATCGAGTCATGAGCGGAGGTGATGGTCTCGCCTGGATAGGTTAGCTTGGTGTCGTCTAGATCATCGACATCCATAATATAATCAACGTCTGGATGGTGGCGTGTAGAGCCATGATACGTGCGATCTATGGTGTGAGGAAAGGACGCAAAGGAAATCATGGGGGTCATGGGGGTAAGTAAGTGGGTGTCGGTTATTAGGCTTTTGGATTACATAAGCCCATTCCAATCTGTGTGTGTGATCTTCTCTTCAGGCTCAGGTCGGACCAACAAGCTTGTTCACGGCGACCCTTGTCTCTTCCCACTGACACGTTCGCGCTAATACTTACATGAGATTGATCGCCTGTCACAAGCCCGGCCTCTTTATTGAAAGGCAACAATAAACAGGGCCCAGCCCTTTCTATTCATGGGGTAGACTATGATGACAAGTATCGACTATGATCAATACGAATAAACGAATACGGGAACGGTGGGGCTACAAAATCTCAGTCGAGAGCAACATAAATAAACAAGCCTTGACGAGTCTAAACTTCCTGTGGCGCACAGATCGTCAGCATGAACACGATGGAGCGGGGAAGCTTCTTACAAGTTAAGTTTAATTACAAATAAACTATGAACGCATTAAGCGTTTACTTGTAAGCCAAGAAGTAGGCAGATAACGCTGGCAAATCGTTTGACCCTGCATCGGAGTATCCCTGTCTTCGCGACCCGTTGAACTTGAGGACGACGACGGTTCCACACCACGCTTTGGCAGCAGCACCAGAAGTGATATGGTAGATGGCGCGGTTGATGGGACCGTTTCGCGACAACGCAGTCGGGGAATACCATAAGTGGAGGGGAAACCTCAGGGGTTCTCCATTGAGTCCTTGGGTCAAGACAATGCTCTCTGCATGACCGTCGGGGAAATGCCCGCTGACGAGTGGCTGTGGACAAACGCCCTGCGACGGGACCTGCGATGGTCGGCACTTGACCGTGATAATCCTCGGGCGTTCTGTAAAACGGCGTTCATATGTGTGGCAGGCGCGTCGGAACAAAACTCACCTTCTTCCGGGGTGAAAAGGATTGCGGAAACCATGATGAGCTGCTGTTCTGCTGGCGGCGGCGTAGCGATCATATTATAATTCTGCGCGTGGGCCACTGGGACACAGTCCCTACGATGGCGGGGCCAATCCTAAAGAGTGGCGCACGTCGTGTGAGTTTGCAGGTCGCGTGACACAAGAAAAGAAGCACGCTCACTTCGGAAAGGTGCTCCGGAGAACAGTACCATGTGGCTTGGCAACGGCTACACCACATCGAGGTCGGCCTGCAGCAAATCATGCAGGGGTGGTTAATGAGAGGAGCAGGGTTCATATTTGCACGTGGTGAAGACAAGAGAAGTAGTTAATGAGGACGGGTGATCTGCTGGTGACGCTGGAGATTTGAGCCAGCCATCCCAGGTTTAAATACGTTTTTTGACAATGTATAACCCCGCGACCCTTGAGTTGGGCGTCGCGAAGTTGTGTGAGAAGAGATCCCTTCGGAAGCATTACTAGTTCTGGCGGAAAGCCGAGATCTCGAATTGGTGTGAGGCGGTGTTGGTTCAACCAGGCACACCAGCAGTAAGCTTCAAACTTCATTGGTGATGACGGCCAGAAGCGATGCGGCGATGTGAATTCGGTGAAGAGAGTACGTGAGCTGTATATTCGCTACCGGAATCGATGCGTCAACCAGCAACTCGTCAGTCTGAAGAACGGATCGTCTCAAGTGCTTGATGTGATGGGTGCTTCTCTTCAAAGGTCCTGCTTAAGTAATCTGAATATTAAAGCGGATGGACGGACGGTAGGTATTGTTTCAGGTAGAAAAGGACATGTCCCGCGATAGAACGGCAAAAGAATGACAGACCTGGACTTCTCGGTTGGCAAGTCGCTGAGCAAACAGAAAAAGTAGAGACAAGTCCGATGCGCTCGCCCAACTCTGTTCGGTACATATTCCGCCGGAGAGTGGGAAAGAGTGGTGGCTGGCAGCGGGTTGGCGAGTTACGTTAGGAATATTGAATGGCAGATCTACCGTTACGATGCGTGCCAAAGACCTGACGAGAGAATAAAATCCAGTCAGACGGGGAATACATACCCGCATAGGAACAAGCCAAGACCCCGGATACAAACGATTTCTAGCGGATAATTTCGTTCCCGGACCTCCCGGTTATCCGAGCCACCGAGCCATCCACTCCCGCGGCCGGCAACATCCTGTCACACTGGTCACACCAACTTGCCATTCCACCACATCATGTCCGACGATGAAATGAATATCGATGAAGGTTTCGTTCTCACTCTCTCCGTGCCGTGCTCTTTCTGATTTTCCAAGTTGCCAATGCGGGTACCGTGAGACGCAGGGGCAGAGGTTTTCACAACACCACAGGCGAGTCGTTTCCTCCGCCAAGATTCTCTGCTGTCTGGCCAATAATATATTCCCGTTCCTTCAGGTGGAAACGATGGCGCGGCAAATGCAGAGGCTACTTACGATAGGGTGGAATCTTCACATGTCAAGGACGCTGACACTCGGGCTGCGCGTTGTATGTCTCGCCGTTTCATATTCTCCTTGAGCGCTCATGCATTCGTCTCTGTTTTCGCTTATGTACAGCCGTTGAAGGTTGGATCGTCTTGGTCACCAACGTGCATGAGGAAGCAACCGAGGAGGATGTTACCGACAAGTTCGCCGAATTTGGCGAAATAAAAAACCTGCATCTCAACCTGGATCGCCGTACTGGATATGTCAAGGTGCGCGAAGGGCGGATCGCACCCGTTGCGTGCACATTAACGCGTTTCAAACCCAGGGATACGCATTGGTCGAGTATGAAACTATGGCAGAGGCACAGGCGGCTATCGATGGCGCTGCAGGAACGCCATTGCTGGAACAGATCATACAATGTGATTATGCGTTCGTTCGACCCCCACCTTCTGGGCCGAAAAAAGGGAGAGGACGAGAGGCACGTGGACGAAGCGCGAGTCCGTCGCGGAGATAGGAATGTCAGTATAGCTTCATAGCGCGCATGCCCCATAATAACCTGGTCTGACACTCTTTGGAAAAACTTGTGTGCCGTCGCTACGATGCGAATATGATGGGTCCCTGCCACTTGGTTTCGGCCGGGCCGCCCGAGCGGGCCACTGATAATTCATTCCCGTCCAGGGCGGCGATTTTGTTGCCAGGCAGCCAGTAAGGGAACACAGCTTAAGGCTTGCGAATATGGCAATGTCATATGCTCAGTACTACACCTAGATACGTACGCTACATTGCAACGGTGAACGTTGCTCCCGTCCTCCCGTGTACACGGTTAGGGTGATCCCTGTCGGGGGTGTTATTTCCTAATATGGATAAAAGGGTGGTGTGGCACAGGGTTGATGTTGTTGGATGAAGTTCCCACGCCTACCCATAGTGCCACTAGCGCGTTCGTTTCGTTGGGTTGTGTTGTTTCTTGCTCGACCTTGCAAGTTTTGGCGTGCTGCCACTAAACAATGCCACGCGCTGCCGATGTAACCTCTGAGAGCGAAGGCGAGCGGATTGTTTTCGGGCAGACGAAGAAAACGTACGCTTCAAAGAAACGACGGACATCCTCAGGGCCCCAATCTGATGCCGGAGAGGTGGACGAGGAGATGCGCGAGGAACCAGCAGAGACCGCGGGCGAGGGGGACGACGAGGAGGACGACGACGAAGAAGAGGAGTATGAGATTGAACAAATTCTTGACGCGAAGAAAGGACAGTTCCTGGGGGTGAGTGATGTTGATGTCTTACTGTTCCGTATGATCACGAGTTGTAACGCGTGTCTTATAATGAAGGGGCGCATGGGGTATTTTGTCAAATGGAAGGGTTATGGAGAGGAACATAATAGCTGGGTCGACGAGAAGGATGCAGGGTATGTGCCTTTCATTCCGACTTCCACCTTGTTTATTCCCCACAGAAACGCAACGGAGTTGATCGACCGATTCTGGGCAAATAAAAAGAAGAACAAAGTGGGCCCTCGCAAGTCGGAGCCTATCAAGGCGAAACCCCAATCTACTGAGAAACCTTCCAGGAAGTCGCTTGTTGACATAGGGTCTTCCGCTGAGCCGGATGCTGTAAGAAAGCGCAGCAGAGCCAAGGAGGGCGAATTGCCATCAGAATCCCGAGACGAAGGGGAAGATGTACCCAGAACGAAGAAAAAGCCTCGGAGGAGCAACGGTCTGCCTCGGAAGGATAACAAGCAGGAACCGGACGATGAGGAAGTTGGTACTATGAAGAAGCATATGAAGGTGCCGTCATGGGAAGACCTCATAGAAACGGTCGACACAGTCGAGCGCGAAAGTGATGGCGAACTCTACGTGTTTTTCACGTTGTAAGCTGTTTGTCGCCTGACCTGTCTGCTGTATTCAAGGCTGTTACAGGAGAAACGGCAAGAAACGCGTGCGGGAAAATTCGCGCCTTTGTGCTGAAAAGTTTCCTCAGAAGGTTTGTGTCGGATTGCCCATATCTAATTGTGTCTGATTGCGTTCGTGTACTAGCTCATCATGTTTTACGAGTCGAATCTGCGGTGGAAAAGAGAGGACGACGGTGAAGCGGAATGATTTCAATTGTCTCCTCCACCCGAATCTTCCTGTTTCACTAGTGTTTGGAGCGTTGCTTAAACGATTCATCTGTCTCGCATTTGAATTCTATTCTATGCTATACACGATTGACTGGTCTAGTTCCAAGCGAACAAACACCCTCTATTAATTTCCAACAGTAGTATACCCATGATTCGAAAAAGGGCAAGCCTACAACATTGCCACATCGGTGGCCAAGACCAAGCGCTCGCATAGGCGAGCCATAGGTATGTATGTATGAATATGTACTGGGTGAACGCCACCGGAGGTAATCTGGACCACCTATGCCACCTGTTACAACATCCGTCAAGGTACGCGAGACACCAACAACATCAATGAGGGTGCATGAAGACAATAGAGAGATGGAAAGGGTTCGAGTCAGGAGGGGTCCAAACCGATTCTCACTCGCCCACAACGGTCTCGCCCACAGCTTTCTAGTCCGTCATGCCCGGACGCCCGACACCGCATGAGAAGCTAATAGAGGTCTACATAGCCCGAGTGCTGGGCGTTGAATATTTGAATAGTCGGTTGCCCAAGGATCATGATCGGCGCAGATACTATCTAGCGGGCTCCAAAAAATCACACTGAAGCGACAGCCTATCCCGTAAAGGGGCCGTCAAATTGGATTCGGTGTGTAGCATGGATGCCACGCAGATGCCACGAGCGGTTTGCATGGCAATTCCACCCTGAACGCTGAACGTTCCAGTTCTTGGCTTCTCGGCTTTCTTACCCCGCCCTGTCAAGTGACTGTACCCACCAGCGAGAGAGTAAAAGACGGTTCTTCATAATCATTGCATAACCATATCCAAATCGGAGTCCAACAGAGCAAGCAAGACCCTTTACATCCCCATCAAAGCTCCATATGGCCGATCCCCATGCCACGTTCTGTTTTCTGCAAGTAGCTAAGTAATGCTGCCTCCCCTCGCCTCAATGTTTGATCCGCTCACCTGTTCTGTCCCCTCAGCCGGCTCAACCTTACTCAGCGCTTCCAATACTTCCTCCTGACCCCGCCCGATGACGACAGGGGGAATGGAACCCTGCTCATGTGGCACAGGTAGAATGGAAACTTCCGGATCAGGTTCAACAATGGACCCTTTATCTTCCTCCTTTTGTGCCACACCATTATTATGGTTGGTAAATGCGCGCTCGCCGTCTCGTTTTATCCGACGTAACCGCGTTTCGAACCCAATCACCACGTCCTGAACCTCAGACTCAAGGTCTGCAATGATTGAATCCATCGGATTCGTTACCACCACTTTGGGGTGTGATCCGCTTTGAATTGAGGCGGCCTCGTGGGCGTACCGTTCGCTAGCTATGTAAGGCACCATCAGTACTCATTGTGTAGTTGGAGTCATTGTAGACCATACTGACTTCCTATCAGGGCGTGGTATCGTTGCCAGTCATCGTAAGTCACATCTTCCAACCAGGCATAGTCAAGGCCCAGATCTAACTGGCCTTTCTCTGCGACTTCACGTACTTCGGCAGTGACTGTGGCAACCTATGACGTTTAAGCGGATATCAAATGCATATTGATGTTAACAAACCTCTTCAAGTTCCTTGTTAAGTATTACCCCATGCCAGGCGTGCACAACTTGCTCGGTGGCAGACAGACGTTCGATAAACTTGTCATTCACTCGGTCTGCTACGCGGTCCCAGAGAGCCAGTTTCTCGTCCGACCGCCGATTTTCCCCTTTGAGATTTCTGAGATAAATATCTGCTCCTTTTATATATTTTTCCGCCTCACTGACGAGCTCCTCGATCGATCTGCGAACCTCGGCGGAGGAGGCCAACTCCGCAGCGGCTGCTGTGCGTAGATTACTCAGACGACTTTGAAGCTGTGAAGTGCCGCGTTCCATCTGCGCCTCAAGCTGCGCCTCCCAGTTGATTTGACGGGCCTCGATGACAGCACGCTTACGCGCAATTTCCTCTGCCTTTAGACGTAGGCGTTCCGCCTTTTCGTCTTCCGTCTCCGTGGGTGGGCTGGGCGGAACTGGGACATACTCTTGAGGGTTACTAGGATTCCCTAGCGGTTCATCAAGCCCCAATTCGGCGTAAAAGGCATCCATGTCAATGTCGTCTTCTGCACGTAAGCTAGTCGGAGGGACTGTTGCTGAAACCGCCGGGACGGCAATTTTGGACTGCGTCGTCGGAGTTGGGGATTCGCCAGGCTCGTCCACAGTGTGGAGGGGTATCGGTGGTGATACGGTGGTCGCAATGGTCGAGGCCGAGGTTGTGTCATATTCTTCTGTAAATGCAGGGACATCGGGTGGGAGGACCACCGTCTCATCTTGGAGCTCTACGACCACGAATTCGGCATCTGGGAAAAATCCGACACCCGTTGCCGAGCTAGAAAGCGGTGCAGGTGTCTCCGGCTCTGGCGTTGGTGCAAGAGTGGCATATGCAGACGTGAAATGTGGTTTGAATTCAGTTGTGTCATCGGCGCTAATGGAGGGTGACGGGTCCGCGACGTCGGTTTCCTTGGGAGTGTGAACGACATCGAATACAGAATGTATAGACAAGACACTAGTGGTCTCAACCGACGCGTGACTAAACGTGGATTCACGGATGACTTGACCGCTACTTAGCTCCTTGACTTTCTCCCATATCTTGGCAACGTGGGGATCAACGAATTTTTGGCGTTGTTGGCGGAGAAATAGCGCGAACTGCTGCAACAGATATCCAGTTTTTTGAGCTAGCGGAACAGCATAAGGTTTGGCGGCATGATACCCATTTTTGATTTTCGATACTGCTAAAAGAACATGCGGTTGGGCTTGATGTTGCCAACGCTGGAGGTTATAGAGCGCCAGTTGGAACCGTGGGACGAAGCGCTGCGTATATTCCCGCAAGACAAATAGACGGTAAGGCTCAACTTTGGACTGGACCAACTGGATCCGAGGTGCAATATGTCTATTCCACTGGGGAATAACATACTTGTACCACAATGGAACTATACGTTTATTCCATTCCGGCATGATGCGTTTTTCCCACTGAGGGACAACGTGGAGGTTCCACTGTTGTTGGGTACGAAGGAGGATTGGGGCCGTTATTTCGACAGCACGATGAACGTAGGGTTTCACATGTTCGATGTGAGGGGAAACAGAGGGGTGGGCAAACATTGCTTGCATCGGGGGAATGATGTATGGGTCAAGGAGGATGCGCTTGTATTCTGCTAAGCCGCGACATATGGGAGATTGAGAGTGCGTGTCCTGTGAACACACAGTGAAGGAATAGATGGTGAACGCAAATAGAAGTAGTCTGGTAAGGAAGTCGAGAAAGGCTTGAAAATTGGATTTCTGGTACTTGTTCTGTGAACGGTTGAACATGCTTTTACGGAAAAATAGACAAAATACTCGCCTTGATGCGTCTCTTTAGCTTTTTCGCCTTTTTCGCAGGGTTATTATTCTGTAATGGCGAGCATGAGTTCCCCCATCTGAGCACGTGAAATACTAAGGCGAACTATCACAGAGATTTGGATAAGGAGAGGATTGAGACCCGGACGGCGCTCAGCTCACAGACAGTCGTTGAAAGAGTTTATACAAAACCCAAAGACTCACGAGACCATTGTGGTGATCTTTACCACTAGCAGAGAAATTGTCAAGGGACGTTGGAGCGATACCAGAAGCGGTGTTCTTTGAAGTGCCCGCAGCATCCTTGGCAGATGATGTTCGTGGAGGACGCTGTGCTCCACGAAGAGAGGGGTTACGCGCTAGTGGAGGCGGAGGTACGACGGGGGTTCTTCGTGTCACGACCATTTATGGAGCAGTTGCTCAGGCTTGTGAAGATATTTGTCGGGGATCAAGAGATACTTGAGACGGTAGTGTTGCGATTAGATGGCTAAGGACATAAAGACTGTCGAAGTATAATTCTTGGATTTCGTTTGGTTTGGTTGATGTTCTTTGTCACTTGTACTTGTACCTCAACAACACAGCCACATGATGATATAAGCAATTCCGAAAATGGCAAGGATCTTTTAGCAAGTCCAAGTCCAATCGTTTATACGATCTGCGTTAATTTTTTAGATCATCTCGCCCGCGTTCCCGCTGGGCCATCATGCTCGGTAGACAAGTCAGGGTGACTTACGCTCACAAAAGGAAACGAATCAGAAATAAAAACAACAAGTCATCTCCGTTGGAGACTCTCCCCCCGGAGACGGACGACCTCACACTTACTCAGATGGCCCGTCGCATGCTCAAGCGGTCTCGTCGTGCGGCGTTTGCAGAGCAATTGGAAGACAAGAACGTCGAACATATAAGGCAACACCTTGCGAAGAGGATCAAACGCAATCAAGAACGTGTTTCGCATATTGAATCCGTTGGGGCACCCTTCGATATCGCACTACAAGATGATGGGTCATTACAAACTCCTTTTCATGCTCCATGTCCAGTTCACGAGCAAGCAGCTTCCAGGCCATTTCCTACAGAACAACTGTCTCTGGTTCCAGCTACCAAACGTGTTGCGTCTCGAACCCGTTCCAGGAACCTAAAAGAAAATAGTGCGCCCTGTCACCATCTTGCGTCGCCGTTCCATAGTCGTCCAGGGTCAGCGGCTCCCTCTCCAAAACACAAAAATAGAGGGCGCACGCCGCACCGAGATTCACGCAACTCTCTACACGCAAAGTCCCGGACCCTCTCGGGGGTCTTCAAAACAACTGATCGACACATTTCGCGAAAAAGTTCCGCAGTTTCGCTCGAGGATACGAATGGGAGAACACACACCAAGTATACCAAACACCATTGGTATCCCTCGAGCCTTTCAGCTCCATATATGCGCTCTCAACTCGAACAAGAAGATTGCATTGCACCTCCCAAGACATATTCCCGAATTTTCGACGATTACAATATACTTTCTTCACCTGAAGGTGCTATTCGTGGCGATGCTTCGTTTTATACTGGTCAACCACAATCTTGCTCAACTCCGGTCACATCTCGATCGAAGAAGAACAACGTGCGTGAAAATAGAGCCCCTCCGTGGCGTCAGACCATCCACATATCAGGGAATAGCATCTTCTCATCATCTGACGAGTTCACCATTGGGTCGCTCCCTGCCGTAGACGATGGTGAGATAATTGCCAGCAGGAATAATATTGGGACCCAGAACCAATGGTCAGGTCGGATTGTCTCCCCGTGTCCTAAAGGTTCGCAAATGGGATGCATCTCGGCTGGATCATACGTTGCCGAATATGAGGTCCCCCTTTACGACATACCTTCCTCTCCTGCGTCTACCACAGCCACCAAAGTGCCTGGTAAGGAGGGCATACCTATCGAGGAAGGACTTTTTGGCCTTCCCGGAACTAGTCCCGCACATGGCAAATCCCCCGTTTTTCGCACGCGCAAAAAACTCGGCGCGCTAACCCCATCTGAATCACCAAGCAGGACGACCCCACATTGTCCTCCGAGCCCAGCATCGGACTTGGCACAGGAGTTCGGATCGATGGACATTTGTGGTAGGTCTCCCTAGCAAGACGCCTGATCGCCACAGGGTGCTTTAATGTAATCCCCCCCTGTTGTCGCACCGCCCAACACACGTTCTAGTAGTTGCTGCGACAGCAAATATCTGACTAACACTATTTCGATTAGGTGACTACTTGGATGCACAATCGGATAGAGAAACACGTCATCCATCCGATCCCATCCCGCTCTCGATGCGATCACATTCTCTGCAGGGCTGTCTGGGGAACGCCGAGCCCACCATGAGGAAGTTTGTCAAACGGATGCCTGCCCGAAATCGTGCAGGCACCATCCGCGCATCCGATTTTGTTAAACCTGGCCCCGCCCCCCCGGCAGGCAGCCTACTTCGTGCGACGGTTTCTTCGCTATCCAGTGTACGACGCACCCGCTCCGGAACTGTCGTTGGCCCGGACTCCAAACTCGCGAATAAGGCCACCAGGACGAAGTCCACCGGGCTGGCGACCGTTCAATCAGGACCTGAATCCGAGTCCGATGACGAATTGCTGTTGAAAGCTGCCTGGGTTGAAGACATGTTATACCTTGGTCTTGCGGTTCCACTAGGCGAGGATGCCGAACCCGATGAGCTGAACCTGGGTGGGCCTTGGCCCAAACTTGCGCACAGACCAGAGCCGAGGAGGCGATGAATGGTGAGCTGTTTCTTTTCTTTTCTTTTGGTATCCGCCTGTGTTTGCACCGATTGCTTTAACGTACTGTTCTCGTTTGCTCGTCGCGTGAAACTTGCTACATCTCGGGACCATGTTTTCCCAAAGGCTCGAATTCTCATCATATGTAATACTTCCCTTGCATTCGCCATCGTTGCTATCAAGACCCTTTGCAGACATTAGTTTATTGCCGTTCCGTCTCCGTGCCATGGACAGGATGTTTCACTTTAGCATTTCGTGCTTGGAGGTTCAGTATGAAGCTGTAAAATTCGATAGATGACATACAAAAATCCCGAAGCAGTTCCACAAGTGTACAACTAATGTTACAGGACAAAACCAAGACGGATGCAAAAGGAAGTAGAGGGTATCGAAAAATAGAAAGAAAAAACGGGAAATACACGCATTACAAAATCTGATCAAAGCAAAAGAAAGCGGTGGGCAACGCACGAGCATAAGCAGAGTTAGTGAAAGGAGCTGCGACACGTGCCAGACGCTAGGCTAGGTACGTCCGCGTACGACGAGTCCACCATCCCAAACGCCGACGTTCCAGCCGTCTCCCACGAGCGCGTTCCGAACGGCAGGTTTGAGCACACCGACGCCATTGACAGAGTGTGTCCCACGACCTGTGATAATTCTCAACGGGTCCGCTGGAGATGACGGAACGAGTAAAGGTGAGAACCGAGATTTGGGAAAACGTCCCACAGGGACGAGGCACGTGAGGCACAAGGTACATACCAGGGGAGCAACCCTCTTCGCCGAGAATCTCTTTGACGATGACGACCGCTTCGGCAATCGAGGTACCGTGGAGGTCGACGGTGCGACGGTCTATGGCTCGCACACTATGTCATGTTAAAGGTGGCGTCATTCAGTACAGTGCAGGGGGGCATAGCAAGTGAAAAAAGTCTTACAACGTACCGTTTCGACTCGACCATGATTCGCGCCTCGTTGAGTGCCTCGCGTCGTGCCAATTCTTGAAACTCGCGCGCCTGCAGTCAACTCAGCCGCCGGAAGGATTTTTCAAAGAAAGAATGAAGTGAAAGGCGGCTCTTACCCGCTCCGCAAAGTACAGCGCGACTTCCCCTCCGCGTGTTTTCGCATTCCCTCGGCTCCACGCCTTGGACGCTTCCCTGAGCATTTCGTCTCGCTTTTTCAGGCTTGCCGCCATTCGTTGTTTTAGATCTGGGCGTGTTAGCTCGCCAACGTCGCCCTTGCCGCCTTTTCCGAGTCCGTTGCCCGTCCCCCGAACCTTGCCCGCCCCCGCAGCACGCCGACTCTGATTGGCAGTGTCGTACGCGGGGATGTGCAGTGCAAGGGGGTGTGGGCCTTTGTGCGGTTTTTGTGGCACCGTTTGCCACTGAAGCGTTTGGTTTGTTATGGTCGTGGTGGGAGACGAGCTCAGAGAAGAGGATACGCTCTTCCGCCTCGAAGTTGGTGGCGGTAGTACGGGCGTTGGGCCGCTCGTGAGGCGATGGGTTGCTGTGCTGCTGCTGCGATCGCGACCCGTGGACGGCGGAGGAGATGGGATCGAAACCAAGGGGTAGCTGGGCGAGAGCGGGGTCTGAGGGCTGTGGTAAATACCCATAGCGAGGGTCCCGGATTCGAGATCGAGGTCAAGCTCAAGGAGGAGCCATACGATGTCTATCGCGTCGTCTCCGCGGCAGCGTGTAGCGCGGAGGGCGAGTTGAGCGTCAGCGTAGAGGGTCGTACGTTGCTCCGAGTCAAGGGAATTGTACGTAGGGGAGTCGCGGAGAACGTCCAGAATGTTGAAGAGCGTGGTCCTGGCAGAAGGTTCCAGAGGTGAGTTACTCTGGGTGCCTGCTATAGACGAAAGGGCAGCTCGGAGGGCTTTTGCGGGGGACACGTAGATTGGTGAGTGAAAATGGGACTGGAAGAAGGACGCAGGGCGGGGTGGGAGGAGTGTCGCAAGATGTTCTGAGAGAGAAGAAAGCTGTGTCCATGGGTCTGGCGCGGACGGTCCGGAGGGGGTAGGGGGTAGCAAGTGCTGCTTTTGACGGACATCGATGAGGGCGATCGTCTTTGAGCGCGAATTTTTCTTCTTCGTACTCTTTCCATTAGTAGGGGACTTCTTTCTCGAGTCGACACTTGTCCAACAGTTATCTAGAGGGGTATAAGATGATTCGGATTGCCCGTCATTCGGGGAATCTAACCCTCGTTCTTCGAGCTCGCGGATAAATTCAGTGGTTAATATGGATTCGATGACAGATTCCATGTCTACATCACCCTGCTCCCCAGCTCCCGCTTGGCCAAGCGCGCGTCTAAGACGCGATTGTGGTACATGTGGCAATGCAGCACGCAAGAATCCCAAAGGTGAACTGAAAGACTGATATGAGATAGCAGATGAATCGGAGGCGGCGGAGGTTTCGGTCGTCTCGCCACAGTAATCAGGGCTGCTGTATGATCCGTCTGTGGTCGGACAGCGGGGAGAGAGAGCCGAGTCGAGTTCGTGTGCGAGTTCATGCTCGTGTTGTGCTGTGGCTTGGCTGGAGAGCTCCTTGAGTGTCGTGCGGAGTGTGTCGAGTTGATCTGGCGGCGGGGAGGAGGTGCAAAGGTCCAAATCTGCCACGAGGGCTGCTAGGAGCGATGTGTCCAAGGGTGGACAGAATTCGGCCTACAGAAGATGATGACCCTGAGTGGTCTGGGGGTGGTTTTGTTTCTTACCTGGAGCGTTTCATACAACGATCCCATTCTACGACTTGAACAGAAAAGAGTCCCTTAGTTAGACCCTTTCTTTGCGTAGCGTGGATATGCGTGGCTGTGTCCCTTGTCTTCTCTTTCTCGCCAAACCTCGTTTTATTGTACTCAAAGTCGTTCTGTTACTCAACCGCTTCGTAACTTATCCCCTCAAATACGCGCTCGTGCTCCAACCATGTTCTTCTTCATCTCCCTCCTCACCGCCTTTGCGTTACTGGTAATGCGTAAGTCATCGCTCCTGGCGCCGCAGCAACTCCTCTGACACACCCTCCTATTTCCATCATCAGTGGCATACCGCTACCGTGCCGTCGTCCTACCTCATGTACCCGAAAAGCTCAGGTCCTTCCTGGGCCTCAACCAGTACACCCCCTTGGCTACGTTCTCTAGCCAAGCGGAAGCCGGTTTGACATCGACCTTGTTCGACATCGAGGTCAACATCAACGATGGCGATTCGCGAGCTGGTCTCGATGAGCGGGGCACGCAAGAGGTGTTGGAGATCATGCAACGAGAACGGGTCAAGTACGTCCTTATCGAGCCATGCGAGTTGATGCATTGACATGTCCAGTAGCTTTGACCAGGCCAGGTTGATTCGCCACCACCAGATTCTCGCTCAGAATGGCATCGATCCTTCTGGTATGTTTTCTCGTTTTTATTCATCATGGTCTCGTGTGGCTTGACGAATGATTCAAGGGATGCCATTGGACGCTAAAGCTGTGACACGACTGTGATGGACAGTTCTCTTTGACAATCAGCCCCGTTTATATTTGCTTTTACTCGCTATTTCACTCTCATTTCGCTTTCACGTCTCTGACCTCATTTTAACGGACCTCGTATGTCATAAGATATTTTCCTGGTCTTTCTGTCCCTTTTATTTATCCATTCCGACGTATCACCTGGGAATGGCCCCATTCCATGCCACAGCTTAATATTGAGATTAGTATCACCCAAATGCCCTCCACCAAAAACCCTGCACAATAATCAATTCGACATGAGATCAAACGTTTCCTCTCCTCTCATTTGCGGGGGAGGTGGTTACGTAACGTATACGTCTGCCCCCCGGATTCTAACACTCCGATTCGGTTATTTCCGCTTTTCCTTTTTCAGCTCAACTCCTGTCTCTACGCCGCCATTCATGCGCCGCGGCGAGAACACATATTTTTATTACATGCTTTACATTTCATTGGGCCTGAAATATGCACAAAAAGCATCGTGGATGCATCCCCTGTGCATACCCACGGGTACAAACACAATGTTAGATGAAAGAGAGGCAGCGAAAACGAGTGAAGATTGAACGGGCGAATAGCGGAAGAAGCAAATTGGTTGGGGGGGGGGCACACGACAGGCAAGGGAAAGGGGGGAAGGAGGAAGGTAGGGAGGAGGGAAGGGAGGAAGGGCAAATAAACAGGTGAGGTTGGAAGCACATTCATTGGGGGGGATAGAGAGTCCAAACGCATGCTACGAGATGGTGTAGATGAGTGGCTGGGGGGCGAAGATAGGTAACCACAGTGAAGGGACGACCTGCACGGCCCTCGACATGGATGCCGGGCAAGTGCAGTTGGGCAAGTGGGTGAGAAAACAAATAAACAGGTAGAGATATGTTGTCAGAAGAAGATGGTGGCGGGGTGGAAAGAACGGTGCTGAGAAAAACATCAAAGTGAGAACGGACAAGGCCCGAGGGGGGCGAGCCAAACGAATGAAGCTGTGAGGCGTGAATGTAGTGCCGCTGTGAATAGACATGCGTACGCTCCAAGAGTTGCCTACACAAAAAAGAATAACCGGTTGTGTAAATGATATTTCATACTGGAAAAGGGGTTATACGACGGGCGGTTTAGGCGATTAAATGTGAAGGGCGGCGACCAGACCATTGAATGCGAGTCAGCAGGCGGAATGCAGACTCAACAAGGGAAGGAGGGCAAGAACGCGCAATGTTTGATCCTCGTGGCTTGCAGGGTGGTTTTGGTGTGGGCTCTTCCCATGGCAGAGTCCAAATTTTCCTGTTTAGAATGGCAGGCCTTGTGACCGCTGGCCGTCATTAAGACTGCCGACCGGAGAGACCTGAACGTTATGTGGGTGATTTGTATGATCCGAAGCCTTGAAACTAACCTGTTTTCAGCTGGATTCGAAGATCGCCCGGTGTGTGGGAAATGGGGTTGCTCCGGCCTCACAAGAGGCAGGGAGTCTGGTAGGGCAAGCGCAATGAAATCTCCGACTGCACTCATCCGGATGGTCTTATGTGTTACAAGGCGGCTTCTGCTACTTTCCGGTCGCAAAACATCGTGCATCAGCACAGCTTTCGACACGATTTTGGTCAGCGTGATTTTTTGTAGTGTACGACTTCGATGTTGTCAATGATCATTAATTGGGAACTCACTAGTTTTATGGAGAATGCAATCCAACTTGGTTCCAGGACAAGGACCGGTATGGTTCATAGCCATATATGAGGTGTACCCATCTATCAAGTCCCCGCTGCAAGTCAAGGATCTTACTGGTCACAGCCGACAACCGTCAGAACATCGAGTACAGTTTCTCGTTTGCACGACATGTGTCCGGTAGCTCTCGGACCAATATCGAAGAACATGGGGGTCGATTAAACATGGAAACGAGTTATCGCGAAGCTGGCAATGCTGACACTTCCGTATTACCATCACCCGCTGGGAACGGGTGCGGTGATTGTGGCGTACCTGTATAGTTATCAGCGGCGGTAGTCTGGATGGAGGGGCAGCCTGCTGGCCCACTTCACCCGGTTTAACAATGCGAGAAACCCACTCAGTGATGGGGGCCAAAGCGCATCTCTCCAGCATCCATGCAGTGACTGGAAGTGGAGGCATTGCCGAGTAGCTGTGAATTAATCATAAGTTTCGAATTCTTGGTACAGCCAGATGGCTGGGTGGAGCCCGGGTTTCAGCATGCTTGTGACCGGCCTGTGACCTTTGTGACACGGGTAACTCATCGGTGTACCGTTTGAATGGCCTCACAAAGAGGCGATAGGCGGTAGAAAATCTTGAGAAATGAAGTGTAATCGTATGAGCCCATTTGGTGTCTCAGCAGACAATTGGTGGATGTTGAGATGCTACTTAAAACCAAAATGGTGAACGTGGACGTGTTTCTTTGCTTCCCCATGAACGAGTCGGCCAACCCCGCATGGACGCCCTCTGACGACGAGGATGATGGGTACACAGTAGTAAAGTATATGCCTTTTGCCTGTGCTCATTCCCCTCACGCATGGTTCCAGAGTAAATCCCGTCGCTCCAAGCGGCGAAAAACGAATACGGGGAAAGCAGCAGCCGTTACCAGACGCCGTGCTACCCGAACATCGACATCTCTCTCTGAGCTGGAGGGCATCTTTCGATGCGGCTTGATCATTCGTACGGCAACCGAGAGAGGCACCGCAGGGGAAATCAGGCTTGAAGATGATTATGAAAGCCAGAACGTTGGGTTCGAGTCAGCAATAGAGGGGTTGCTCTCAGAATTCCTCAAGGCTCGACAAGTTTTCCGAAGTCGGTCCTCTGGCACCGCGTTGCCTGTACGTCTCTTACGCCGTCGGTGCCAGAATGGTGCTCTTATCTATCTATGCTCCCACCCGTGTTTTGGCGCATTCCCACAGGGAGATAACATGGGTGTGGGCGGAAAAGAAGGCGAAAGCGAACTCCTCCGTCCTCTATCCCGTTTTGAGACTGAGAGGATCGTGGCGTTTGCGAAACAACATGCGACAGGGCGCGCAGTATTCCCCTCGGAGTGGGTCGTTCTTCGAAAGTTGCGACTTTGCCAGGTAAGTAATTACCCTGAAACCAAAATGGACCGTCGGACCATGATCTCGTTTAATTTCATTTTATTTGCAAGGAGAGGCGGAGAGCGGGTGTCAGGGTGTCGCCCTCACTGAGTATTGGTACGCCTGCGAGCCTGACTCCACTTGACCCTCCATCCACTGTGCCCGTACAACACGCGGCGCTGGATATTCTTCAGAGCATTTACACCACCAAGTATGAGTGCTCATTTGCTGCGCGCGTGTATGGATGCATACCACAAAACACACCTGGATTGATCGCGGTGGACTGGGAATCGCATGCCCCGTGGTCATTGCTCATGGATGACATTCAGGCCCACTATACACTCGCACGGTGAGTAGTCGTATCATACATATGTACGCTGAACGCGCTCATGCCAACTATCGTTTTTCAGCCCTGAGAAAGATCGCACCGAGCGACCGCGGACACCTATCACGTATGTCTCTCTCCAGCCACTTCATTTGCGCCAAGTACACGAGCTTTTGGCACGCGTATTTTGGGATGGCATTGATGGTTGGCATCCCTCAAATTTCCTTCGCATAGGCTCGACTTCTGACAGCATTTTGACCCTAGTCAGTGACGCCTTGCGCTACGCTCCAGAACGGTGCACGGTAGTCGCCATGTACGGCCACCTCGTCGTTGGTGCTGCACTCTTAAGTTCGCCACAGGAGACCTATATTACGTACTTGGCTGTCAGAGCGGGCTGGGAGAATGCTCAAATTGCGACGTGTGTTCTTTTTTTTCTCCTGAAACAGTGGGTTCTCAAGCTGGTTCGTCTGTTGCAGGACAATGTTGTACCATCTTATCTCACTCCATCCTCACCGGGACATTACTCTCCATGTATCCGCCAATAATCCAGCCATGGTATGTTAGCCCCCCCTTTTCCCGTTCATTTCGCTTGCATGTTCACACGAATGTCACAACTTCTAGTTACTGTATAACCGATTCGGATTCAAAGCCGAAGAGTTTATCGCGGGTTTTTACGAAGCGTATCTAGACGTGCACTCGAGAGCGTCTAAGAATGCGTTTAGGTTGCGTCTCCGCCGTTAGATCAAAGTGGATGCGCACCATTAATATGGCGTGCCGGACTCTCGTGTCGCGGCATAGGAGATCTGCAAGAGACTCAGTTTTGCACGTTAAAGTGCATCCTCAAATCCCCATCGTGAAGTCTACTCGCGCGAGACTTGGAACGAACATGAATCTCCCCAACTGTTCCCCACGATGCCTGACGTGCGAAAGAGGCGTCCTTCCTTTTTTTTTTCGTTGATCAGTAAGCAACTGTGTGCTGAATTATCGAGGGGCCAGTGGTATTAAATCCGCGCCCGAACAGTCCTTTGTTCCGTAGGGACGTGGTCATTGCAAAATATTAAAAGGGCCCGCTGTGGGCCTCGTTCGCAAGCAAAACCTCCTTTCGGCATGGGACAGGCCTGCTTGGTACCGCACAAAAATCGATTTGACTATCACGTCCACATTCAGCTACTAGATCCGAAAAAATGTGCTACCGCCATTCCCCGCGAGACCAATCTACATTTCACGAAGATATCCGCGGCGGTTTGTCTTACCGATTATTGACTATGCCGATCCGTGCAACCACTTTTGGACCTATGATCCGTCCGTTGAGATAAGAGTGGTAAAAGACATGCAGCACGTCCCCATACGTGTATTCATTCATCCCTGTGTTGTGCTGTTGTGGGGGCGTGGGACGGTGGCGGACACACCTAAGTTTATGAGCCATGACAAGATCAGGAACATATGGCACGACCACCAGTCGTCTGCCGTATGTTTTTCACAGGTTGTTGTGCAATGCGGTATTGGAATGGCGTGGTACAAAATTTCCGTCGTGGCTTCGGCAATGACTAGGAGCCAGTGATTAGCGAGGAGGAGAAACAGGGGGGAGATAGATGTGTTTCAAGGCATGCACATGTGCCAATGGTGACCAATATTCATCACATCGCATCCGCTGACTCCCAAGTCTTCTTCCCATGGACCGAGGTTCCTCGCCGAATCTAGAGCTCCGGTGCACTGCGAGAAGGACGGAGCAAGTTCGCCCCCGCCAGGTGATGGAAATAAACCAATGTCCGTTTTCTCATATCATACTTGTCTCGTTAATGGTACTCACGGTGGCGCCGAAATGACTGTGATATTGCACTGAAGCAATCTGGCGTCAGTTCGAAGTTCATCAGTCCCGAGCCCCGTCGCCGCATTCCAACCATTGCGCATTCATGTTTCGTCCGACTCTATCGCCAGTAAATGCGACCTTGGTGTCTTTAGATCAAATCAAAAGGAACACCTCTCTGCCCTCAATAGTTCTGAATTATGGAGGTTACTTTTGATCGATCCAGTAATGGCTGGCAGTGAAACTTATTATGCCGGTGTAACCGGCAAACGGTAGTCAAGGTCGGTTTCTTACATTTACCTGTGGCGCTCCTACCTCGTTTTTGAGCTATGCGCTATCTTCGTCTGCGACATCTTCGCCATGTCAACTTTGATAGTCACCCCTCTCACGTCAGCAGCCCCGCGGCAGCCCCACTAGTCTGCTGTCCACGTGTCAGCGTATGTGCCTTCCAGCCGTTACTTCACCGTTTCGTAAGTGTTCTCGGAAAATGGTGAGTTTCGTCCAAGCGCTGACAACAATTAGGACAAATAGACCGACTTCTGATAGGGCTGCCAAGTGATAACGACGTACAGCGCCCTGAGAATATAGGACTATCACAAAAATGTGTTGCTATCCAAGGTTGTGCACACAACCCAAGATGATTGCTTATCATAAGTCATGAGACTATCGTATATACTAGTCTTGGCAGCTCAACTTGGTTCTCAAGGTACCCATTCCCGTTCGTCTCTAAACCGCGGCGAACTGGTTGGAGCATTCCATCAGGCGGCACTCGGAGTCGTGGCCGGTGCATATCCCAATGTTAGAGCTGACCTATTGCATTTCCTTTCATCAGATTCACATTGTCTATAACTCGAAATGTTCCGCATGGTGATACCGCCTTGAGCGACTGAACCCTCCTCTTCCCTTTGTCACCCGTCTCCGTTCCCTCTTCTCTTCTAGTGCACTCGCACCCGCTGTCTTCTTTCCCGTCATCCACTTCTATGCCCTCTTCCTCCGGTGACTTTGGTACTCATTGCACATTTCCGTGTCGAGGCGGCAACGTTTCATCCCTGATGATTCCAAAATTCAAACCCTGAATATCATTGTCTTTTTTTTGGGGTGCTACATCATTCTGAAGTGGGCTGTGACTTTGGATCGGCACGATTTGCTGGATAGATGGAGTTATTCTGAGTCTCAATTTAAATGGGTGGAACCTGAGCCGTTTCGAGCGAGCGGAATTGCGGTGGGTTTTCAAATATTCACAGCCAGGGACGTGGTGGTCTTTGGGTCCGTTAGGTGCCCGGCTGGGGGTTTTAGTAGGGTTTGGTCTGCGTAAATGGACCCTGAAGAACAAAGTCCCCTTGGGGGCGTAATGCCTTGCCCAATTAGGCTTTGGCCATGCAAAACAGCAATCGGGTCGAGTTCTGACCCGAGTCCGAGTGTCTTCTCTCGATCATACACGAGTATCGTTACCATCATTTTATTTTTACCCTCCAAGCTGTGCATCATTGTTGTGAATGAGGCAAACAAAGGGAGGATTCTATTTCGCTGGAACAGCAAACCGACAGGATCGATCAACCCTAGTCCCTTGGTAGGTCGCACAGACCAGTTTGCCACCGTGGCCTAAGTTCGATCAGACAGCGCGCACTTCACCGTGAATGTCTGGTTGATCAAATTAAACGCCAGCTGTGATCTAAAACAAAAACGAATGGTGGTCGTCCTACGTCGTACAATCAATATTCTTATTAAACATGTACTCAACGCGAGATTGAAAAACGTGATAGTGAAAGGATGGGGTAAGTATGACGTTAATGATATTGATCAGAACACAGTAGCAGAAGCATTGACTTCCAAGAAGACAACCGCTGCAAACGCCAACCGTACTTATTGACCCAGTTTCTGCTGGTATCTTGCACGAGCACGCTCCATCGACTCGCGAAGCTCGGGACTTTGCCACGCACTGTTATCTTCTTTGAAACTCGAAGGAATGGGTGTAAATGCGTCCGATTCGACTGAGATCTCGCGAGCGATACCGCGGGGTTTGTTCGTGTGTCCGCCAGTTGTTGACCGTCCAGGCGAACGGTGAATAGAGTCAGGCTCAAACTGGCGTATCTGAGGAGAGGCACTGTTGGGAGGAGAAATTGGGTGTGGTGAATAGGAAGGCAGTAGTGGAAGGTCACGGGGTCTCTGCATCCGCCGAGGCGACCGAACGGAGCCGTGGCGGGATACAGACGGCCCTGCCGCCGGCGGAACATGACGCCCGTCCGGTTCTTCCTCCCATGCATCAGAGCCATCGTCCACCTCGTCCTCCTTGGCATCGCTCATAACCACGATCTGGCAGCCAAGGGCCCTTTGTCCCTCCTGGATCAAACGGGAGAGACGATCGCCTATCCAGTCCATTTCATCCATTTCGGGCTCAATGTACTCCCCCATGCCGTCCAAGTGGTCGTTCACATGAACATAGTCAAGCTCCGATCGGGGGGTGGTGTTGACAGGCGATAAACTACGGGGTGGAGTAAGGGCTTGCAGCTTTGCCCGGGGTTTGCGGGAAAGACGCCCAACTTGGCGCCGGACGGTTGACGGGGCCGTACGGGGCTTGCGTGACTTGGAAGGCGACGTGACTTCGATTTGTTTGGGCTGTTTGTCAAGGGCGGTCGGAGTCCAGTCACCTCGTTGGTAAGGGGGTGGTGGAGGAAGTTGCTCAGGTTGTTTGCCCCGGTCCCGCCAGCTGGAATGATATTGAACACTTGAAAACGATTCTGGACAACTCTAGAACGCACAGTCGATATACAGTGAGGCCGACTGCAGTGCCGATCAAGGCAGCACTCAACGCGGTTGACACGATCGAACCAGCGAGCGTGCGACGCCGCTTTGCAGGAGGTAGTTCTACGTGAGTAATGATGAGCAGGTTGCGAGTGAAGGACAAGAACGAGTGGTTTTTAGGGATAAAAAGAAGCCCGTTCGTTTTCTTTGTAAGTGGCGACCGGCTGGATCCATGTGTGATGTAAAGTAGAATCACATACACGGACGGATGTGATTGTAGGAGGCGGTAGCTGTGAAGGTCGAAGAAGACACACCTGCAATCATTTCTTCTACCTCCTCTTCTGGAGCACGCTGCGGCATGTCCTTGTATTTTGCAGGGGTATCAAGGTACCCCGTGGTGGACAAGGAGGCAGTGGCGGCTTGACTCGGCTCTGGCTCAGATGGTATCCAGCCCCTCTTGCGGACGAGTGGTGCAGGGGGAGAGAGGGAATTCGTGGCAGGGAATCTCGGAGGTGGTAGTGGGACACTTTGAGGAGGCATTGTACTGCCTTGGATTCGGTGTTGGGCGAGAGAAGGCCGGCCGGGTTTGGCCAAGAATGGGTTGTGCAAACCTGGAACGGCAAGAGTGAACGTGAACGGGAAATGCATCATCTTCGTGACTTGTTCGTGAAATATGGGGATAAAATGGCAGAGCGTAGATCGACTAGCCTTGCAGTTGTCTCAATAACTTTGTCGTCAGTCGTCAGGATCCAACTTGCACACCTCGTGGGAACACCATCTCGCTTAACACTCCATGTCATGCCGGTGCGATGCGCTGATGAACGCTACGTGTGACTGGAAACGAATTACATTGTGATTCGCTGCAATATTCGGCTCTAGCAGTGCATCCGATGATAGTGGACACGTGGACGATGCCTCAATGATCACGGGAGGGGGGCGGCATGATGACCTTTGACGTCGTCAGTGGAGCTCCTCCTTACCACCGTCGTTAATGTTGGGATGCAGTGGGCCCAAGTCAGAGGTGGTTGCCCACGACGAGCCCAAAGGTTGGGACTCTCAAATTTCAGCGCAGTCCGGTTTCTTCGGAAATGTGGTTCCGCGAATCATCTCAAGGTAGACGGAGGTACCAACAATATCACGCAATTATGATAAACTGCGGGCCGGAACCAATCCAGTGAGTGGTCCTTTTGATTTCACTCGTGTCCGAGGCCTTGAGGCCGGAAGTCCTAATCCTTGCTTGAGCGTTCAATGTCAATTTTTTCAAATGTAGATCCGAACGTAGATCTAAAGTACTGCGCGAACACGATGTGGTCGGAAATTTTGATTGCACTGCCAACCTGGCAGGACTTATCTTGGTCCATCCCAACGTAATCCGAGTCGAGGGTCGAATGTTTCACCCCATGCAACGTTTATAAAGGTATCATGACCCCCTGGTGCACTACTTAACGAACACAGGTCTTCCGCTACTGGACACCAGGTCACCTACTGAAATGTCGGCCCACTTTCTTGAAGACAAAGCTGTTGACTCCACGCATATCGGCCCTGGTGAATTATCTCCCATTCGTCTTTATATTGACAATTGACGCCTCCGTAAGATGTAACATGTGTTTCTGGGCAAGAGATTTCCTCCCACATGCTCCGTTGGATGCCAGCTTCGGGATCCAGCTCGTCTGTCCGCGAAACTACGTCAATCCCTACTTTTGGTGACATTTCTCATGCGGTCGCACCCTTGGTTATATCTGAGGAGAATCCTATCATCACGGGGGCAAGCGTTCATGTGCCGGTGTCTCGACCGCTCGCTCGATTCTTCATTCCCTACTCGCAAGTTGCACCCTACTCTCATGCAAGAAGTGGTGGTGCCAAGAAACGTCGTACAAGGCGTAAGACCGTTCCGGATGAGACGGGCGTGCAGGGGAATGCTGTGGATAAACAACGGCAGGTCTGTTTCTGGGAGGAGCATCAGTTTATGTAAAATTCTTACCATCTGCATACAGAGAGAGGTACTCTTTAATCCTGAATGTTTGGACATGAGCCTCCTTTCCCCAGGCATCATCCACGATGCGAACCTACTCATATCTAACCACCCCAACATTCTGGACGATGAGGTCCTTTATTGGTCACTACGGGTACCCTTGCCGTTGTTTCTGTCATAGGCTCGGTGTTTAACCCCCCGTTAGGACACGATTCGATCCAGAGGCATCGTTATCGATGAGTCAAAGATTGTTTGCCAATGGGTTGGTCCGAAGACAGTCTGCAACGAACAAATACGGATCAAAGACATTAGCGCCCATTTCATACAGAAACACGGACTAATGTCCTGGTCACAGTCATACCATTGCCTCTGGAACAATTGCTCGACAAACGTACCGATGAAAAGGGCGATACTGGTGAGGCATATTTCCGAGAAGCACTCTTCTGTGACATGGCCCTGTCCCACCTGTGACGAGACCTTTACAAGGCGTTCCACGTTACTGCGGCATCTCGATGAGACGTGTCCAGGACGTGGCAGATGGCGGACGGGAAAAGTTCCACGAGATCTCCACGAGAGTTGCGAGGGCTGAATGAAAATTCCCTGACACATCACCCTAGATCTCTCCCACGTCTTGTTTTCTCGTTTCATACCAACATGTAATTATTTAACCCAAGTCTCGACGTTCTAATTCAATTATTTGACTAGTTGACTGTTTTCGTACGCCAAATCATGTAGTACACAGCGTTTCGCTCTCCGCTCGGCCATCAAGCCAACCGCCGGAGTCACAAGCACAAGTTTGTTTTGCGCCAATCCAATTAATTCATGTACGACAAGATGATGGGGCTGTCATACAGCATCTGGGCAATGCCTTGCGCATCGCAATGCAGTCGAAACAACTTACTTCTGGGGATCTCCTCGGTCTATGTCCATTACGCTTGGAGGTTTTTTTTGTATGCTCCGAATCCCTCCTCTTGCTTTGACTCGATTCCCTAGATCTTACAGGTGAAGAAATTCGATCGGCTTGTTAGTTCCGGGCGGGGTTCGTGGCGTTAGTGCGTTGGCCGTTGCCTTGTCATGCGAGTCAGGGGGTCAGGTTGGTCGCAATACCCCCTAACGCTTCACCATTTACAGCCCGGCCTTTTGCAAGGCGTGGTGTGTTAGCTCGGAACGGTCTCCAGGTAAGTTGGACGGGCTTCACACGCAGTTTGTGGTGTGTGTGTGTGTGTGTGGCGGGAGGGAAGGTTGGCGAAACGTCGGTGATGTTCAATCTGTGTTTGCCAAGGCAGGATGGCCATCGGGAGGTGGTGTCGCCGGTTGAGTGTGATCACTCTTGTACGACGCACATTTTTCCATTCTTCCTGATGCGGCACTGCCTCCGAAGCAACCTGATCGCTCAACAGACCTGTATCCGTGCTGTGCGTTGTTTCTCATGCGCCTCGGACATCTTCTCCACAGCTAGTTCTCCTTTGGACCTAGCCGACCGTCTTCTGTTCCCGCGTTTGCTTACCGTCGCTTTCACTTGACTTGGCCAACGTGTGAAAAATGTCAAAAACACGTTGCAGCCGGCCTGCGAATAGCACCTTACCAACTGCTCTGAACGCCTCGGAAATTATACCAATCGACTCGCCGAAAGTAGTTCTACATGACCCGAGTGGACCGAGAACCCGGTAGGTTGGTTTCATGCCATCGAACAATCCCCTCCGCGGTGAACGAATAATTCGACAACAAACAGTCAGAATACTTCGGAAAAGCTGTCGTTTTGCTGGAATAGACATAAAGTATACCAAGTAGGCTGAGAGCGAAAATATGAGGTTCTGAAATCCTGAACTTTTGTAGCTTCCGTGATTAGGCAGAATCTGCCTGGGATTTATATTGCAAGGGATATAATACAAATGAAAAATTTATTGGAAGTAGGGGCAGACATATGCAATGGATATGATCTACATACTGATCCACTGAATGGTACATTTAGGGACATCAAGACACATTGCAATCTGTTCGTGATCCTTGAACCAGGGGAGTCTAATGATAGCTCATTGTATTAATGGGATGGCTTGCTGGCCCTGGGGTATACCGATGGAGCATTTATGCATCCGGAGTCGAAAGCCGAGATATACCAGGCGGAAGGCCTAGATAGGAATTTTTGAGCTGTGATCCACGGGTTCTCGGTCCAGTCGGATCATGTAGAACTACCTTCGACAAGTTGATTGGTATGGTTTCCGAGGCATTCAGAGCAGTTGGTGAGGTGCTATGGGCAGGCCAGCCGCAATATGTTTTTTTTTTGAGACATTTTTCACACGTTGGCCAAGTCAAGTGAAAACGACAAGAATAATCAAGTTATATTGGGCCACCGCTCCACTGGACATCTCGGCTCACGCCATTCATTGCTCTCGGCGAGGATCCCCCTCATCTCCAGGACGTTCGCCTCCTTTGACAGATAGGTCCGTGGAATAATCCGAACAAGAAAGGCTCTGGCCAAATTTTGCTGTATGTGTATGGTATATGCTCTTGTGGATATTGAACGCCCAGGGACGAACCATACGACTCCGTGATATGTACTTATGCATCAGAATGGTGCAAGCCAGGCTACTTCCTGACTGCACATATTTGTAATGATGGCGCATTATTTGGTAGCCATGGGGGCACTTCGCCGGAAGTCAGTCGATCTTACACATCTCCCGCTTGTTGCAAATGCTGTCAGGCTCGTGTTTGGAGACCGCCTGACTTCTCAACCTCATGTTTCTCTTGTTGGAGCCGAACAGGTAGGAAATCGATCATCGCCTCCAAGGGTCTAAAACCACTCGGCGGCCCGCTTAGGGTCGGAGACCCCAAGTCAGGGCGAAAATTGACCCAACCACACAGGCCTTATATAAGTGCATTCGGCTAGACGACGAAAACACGAGGTGAAACCATTTATCTACGATAGAATCTCGTTCTTCGGCGGGGTAGCCCTGGTGACATAGTGACGTGCACCTGTTTTTCCCTCGGAAATTTAAACCTCGAGTACCATTACGTTGTCCCGCTTTGGCCCCCACAAACTTATTTGTTCTAATAACTCACAGCTGTGGCGTATCTGCATTTTCACCGGGCATTTTAGGCGTGGATAATATCGTGCGACAGTCATGATCCGTGAATTGAAGAATACAGCCTGAGACACAGTTACGTACGATAAGGGTCATCGATAAGGCGCTGGGTCCAATCGGTCCTATCAGACTATTTGGACAATGCTGTTAATGCACGCTTGTAACGTGCGGGGATCAGAAAAAGTGGTTATGAAGGGGTGAGAGATATGTCCTAGATCGGTGACATCAACACTCATAATCAAATCATTACGTAGGTATCTTTGCCGATACGTCTCAGTCGAAAAAAAAAAAACTGATGCCACATCTCGCCCGCCAAAGAACATGAACAACGTGGTCTGACACACACGTATGGCGACTTCATGCTCGAACTCGGTCCAGGGCACAGTGAACGATAGGATCGAAACACAAGGCCCTCTCGTGGTATTTTCCAAAGTGAATTTTACTCACTGTGTGTGAACGACCTCCGAAAGGGGTCTTTCCACAAATGGTGCCACCAACAACAAGGGACAAGGGACCCGCAACTCCATCACGGCTGTAGGAGACCGTCAGTGCTTCAAAGCGAAAAGCATTCCAAAACCACCAACCGACGGTTCACTGAGATTTGTGGAACCTCTGTTGTTTTCCTAACCGGAAAACAACAAACGTCATAACCGAAATCTTCAAGAAGTAGTTGAGATCAGATGTCCCAAAACATTTAGAATTTCTTACATCAGTATGGGAGAACATGTATGTCACAATTCCAGCCTATTAAACACCGAAATGAGTTATCATGAAGCTGGTAAAGCTGGTGTTTCTCCATCCCGTTACCCGCTGGGAAAAGGAGCAGTAATCGTGATATGCCTGTATAGTCATTAACGGCGGTAGTATGGATGGAGAGACAACCCGTCAGCCCCGCTTTACCTGGTTCGCGAGATCCGAGAATCCCACCCGATGGGGCGTATCTCTCCAGTATCTAGTGATGTGCGGGCCCGGGTAGGGCTCGGGCTTACCAGGGCTCAGGCCTGTCAAAATGTGAGCCCGAGCCTTAGAAAAAGGTCGGGTCGGGCTCAGGTATGAGCGACATGTTGGCTGGTCCGGCGAGGTCTCCCTGGGCGGGAAGCGCTTGGCAGGGCAAAGGACTGCGCTACTTTATAAATGATGGAGCATTCCTTCCACTCTAAACACCAGTGATGTCAATACGCACGACCTCAGCACACGAACTCTGGGTATCCTTGGACTTGATAGCAGCGGGCTGCACCTCCCACACCTTTTCCATCCCTTTCTGATGTGTGTGGTCTATCACAGTCGCCGTCCGGTCGTGGATGTAACAGACTGGTGTGAGTATGTTGACAGCATCGGGGCGCTCTGTCATACTGTGGACGTGTTGAGTGTGCATGTCCTGTTGCGTCCTGGCACAGAGTGTCTTGTAGGGAAGAACAAGGTCCGTGCGATGAAGCGCAGGAGCATCATCAACAATACTGCGCGTGGAAGAGTAGTCGGCGAAGCAGCAATGATACGCACACTCGAGGATAGACATGTAGGTCACTTTTCGTCGTGTTGGATATGAACTCTGATTTGGTTTTGCTTACCTTTTTTTTTTGTTGGTGCCTGGAATAAAGTTGTTGGTAGTTGGATTGGATGTCTATCCTGATGCACCCAAGGTAAATCCTCACCTCAGGTTGGGCTTAGACTCACTAGGGCCGGGTCGGGCCGGGCTCAGGGCTTGAGCCGGAGCCCGGCACATCACTACCAGCATCCGGGCAACGGCGAATAGTGAAGATACTGCTGAGTACCTGAGGTATCGGTCACAGACATGTCAGACAGTTTCGAATTCTGTGATAGGACGTCCAGGAGGTCTAGAACGACCGACGATTGTATCAGCGTCGGTAGATTAGGTAGCCTTGCACCGGGCAGTTGGGTTTCGGATGTGACAAGTTTGTGCCTGATCTGTGACGGACTTTCGTGACACGCGGCCAGTATGGTAGGGTTACGTTGAATGTTCAATGGCCCCACAAACAAAGTGACAGCAGAAAAAAAAAACCAAGAAATGAGGCATATAATTGCATGAGCCCACATGATCTGGTGTTTCAGCAGACAAAGTGGTAGATGTTGAGATGTTACTGATTGACCTTTTCAGGAATGTTGTCGCCGTGAGAAATTTATGCCTAAAACTGCCTCACCTTGATCGCGCTGTAACTTTCCGACAGCCACTCCAGCAGACTGCTCGGTATTGATACAGTCGTTTACTGGCACTTGAAACAAAGGGTACTAGCACATCAACCATGGCTTTGATGCACAAACACAATTTGAGAGTAACTATGTACACATAGTTGGCATGCAATAATATGCAATTGAGCATGCTTATAGTCCTAAGTACATGGCAGTTTGTCATTTTATGTCAAAAAATAGACTAAGTACAACTGAATTAAATGTAGTCTTCAAATCTTGCCTCAAAAACCACTCAGACATGAAGAGAATATGGCTTTGTTCTGCCCTGGAGCATAGAGTACATTGATCAATGCAAATTGTGTTTGCCAGATCGATGCCGGATGTAAAGCTCTGGAAACGAAGCTTATCATCACGATATGCCATAAAAGGAAATCGGCGAATGTGGCACAGTGGTAGCATCGGACAAAAAGTGGGATAGATCACAAGGAGCTCAAATTTGCAAGCAAGTCAGGGCTGAGCAAAGCCAATGCTGAGAAGTAGTGAATAAAAATGGCTGATAGATTGGAAAACTAAACAAGGCCCTGCAAAACAAGAAAAGTGGCATGTCGCATAGGCCAGACCGCACAGCACAGATAGATTAACTGTCGGAGTTTAGATGGGTGTATGATATACCATTTTTGGCCTGTTTCAAGTGGTGGTACCTATTGATAACACATCAAAGACAAAACAAGTTTTTCCTGAACATTCATCACAGAATACTATTCGAAAGTGGTGCATACATGGTTATAGAGTAGTATTTTACATATCCCGCTGTTCTGATCTTCCATTATTCTGTTGTTGTGTCCTACCAAGTAAGGTGTTTCAAGTGCCAGTAAACGACTGTACCAGTCGAATCGGACAACCCAGAAAAGAGCACTCAGAGCGGACCGAAATCGGCATTCTCAAATTTTGAAAACCCTGGACTTAGGAATTTAGTGACCTCAGAATAAAAACTTCATTCTATGCCTATCGGTCATTGTGCAAATTACTGGCCCACTTCGTGCGAGTCAGACAGTACAAATACCGATCATTTCCATGCACTTGTTGAGCAGTTATTCAATGCCCCTTTCTTTTATTTTTTTTTCTCACAGCGACAACCTTCCTGAAAAGGTCAAATAAACCGAAATAGTGATTGTGCGTGTACATGTGCGTGTTACTTTGCCCGCCCATAAATGGACGCCACCTGACGACAAGGATGATGCGTACACAGAAGTATGCTGTATGCTTTTTACCTGTGCTCATTCTCCTCACGTATGACTTCAGAGTAAATCTCATGGCTCCAAGCGGCGCAAGACGAATACAAGGAAAGTAGCTGTGGTTACTAAACACCATGCTGCCCGAACATCGATATCTCTCTCTGAGCTGGAGGGCATCTTTCGACACGGCTTGATCATTCGTACGGCGACCGAGACTGAGACAGACACCGCAGGCGAAATCGGGCTTGAAGATGATTATCGGAGCTAGAACGTTGGGTTCGAATTGGCAATCGAGGGATTGCTTTCAGAGTTCCTCAAGGCCCAACAGGTTTTCCGAAGTCAGTTCTACCACGTTGCGTGTAAGTCTCTTGCGCTGTTGGCCACGGGGTGGCGCTCTTACCTGCACCGACTCGTGTTTTGGGCGTTCCCACAGGGAGATAACAGGGGAATAGGCGGAGAAGAAGGCGAAAGCGAACTCCTCCGTCCTCTATCCCGCTTTGAGACTGCGAGGATCGTGGCGCTCGCGAAACAACATGTGACAGGGCGCGTAGTATTCCCCTCGGAGTGGGTCGTGCTTCGAAAGTTGCAATTGTACCAAGTAATTTCCCTGGAACCAAAAAGACCGTCGGACCGTAACCTCGTTTTATTTCATTTTATTTGCAAGGAGAGGCGGAGAGCGGGTGTCAGAGTGTCGCCCTCACTGAGCGTTGGTACGCCTGCGAGCCTGACTCCACTTGACCCCCCATCCACTGTGCCCGTACAACACGCGGTGCTGGATATCTTCCGGAGCATTTACACCACCCAGTATGAGTGCTCATTTGCTGCGCGCGTGTATGGGTGCGTGTCACAAAAAACACCTGGATTGACCGCCGTGGACTGGGAGTCACATGCACCGTGGTCACTACTCGTGGATGACATTCATGCCCACTATACACTCGCACAGTGAGTAGTCGTCGTACGTACGTACGCGTGAGCGCGATAATGCTGACTCTATTGTTTCCCACCCAGAGAGAGATCACGCCATGCGACTGCGGACACCTATCCCTCCAGCCACTTCATTTGCGCCAAGTACACGAGCTTCTGGCACGCGTATTTTGGGACGGGATTGACGGTTACCATCCCCTGATTTCCCCTCCATATGGACCGACTCCTGACACCATTTGGACACTAGTCAGTGACGCCTTGCGCTGTGCTCCAGAAGGGTGCATGGTAGTTGCCATGTATGGCCGCCTCGTCATTGGTGCTGCGTTCCTAAGTTCGCCGCAGGAAGCGTATATTACGTACTTGGCTGTCAGAGCGAAATAGCGATGTGTGTCTCCTTCGTCAGTCGGTACCGGTGTGGTTCTCAAGCCGGCTCGCTCCGTTGCAGAACAATGTTATATCATCTTATCTCACTCCATTCCCATCGGGACATTACTCTCCACGTTTCTGCCAACAATCCAGCCCTGGTGCGTTGGCCCCCCCTTTTTTCCATTCATTTCGCTTGAATTTTTATATGGATGTGGCTGACCTGTAATGACTTCCAGTTATTGTATAACTGATTCGGGTTCAAAGCGGAAGAGTTCATTGCGGGTTTCTACGAAGCGTACCTAGATGCGCGTTCGAGAATGTCCAAGAATGTGTTTCAGTTGCGCCTTCGTCGTTAAATCAAAGTGGAGAAGCACCATTAACACGGTGTGTCGGATTCGCGTGCCGGGGACCTGCGAGATCTGTGAGATTCAGTTTTACAAGTTGAAATACACCTTCAGATCCCCATCGTGTAAAGTCTACTCCTGCGAGAACTTGGAACGAACATGACTCTCCCCAGCTGTTTCTCATGATGTCTGACAAGAGAAAGGGGCTTCCTTCCTTTTTTTTCGTTGATTCGCGTATTGAAGTATTGAGCGGCCAACGATATTAAATGCACGCCCGAACGGTCCTTTGTTCCGTAGGGACGCAACCTGTGCAAAACAAAATATTAAAAGAGTCCGTTGTGGCAAATTCAATTCTCCAGACCGCCGCTTGTTCTCTTTTCGGCATGGCACAGGCTTGCCTGATGCCACAACAGAAACCGACTCGTCTGTCGCGTCCCTTTCGGCAACTGGATCCGACAATCGCTAAGAGCCCCTTGGCCTGTCGCGCGTTTCCCTAGAACAGTCAAATCGACATGTGAAGTTCTTCGCGGACCTACCACATACTTTGCAAAGATACCGGCAGTGGCTTGTCTTACCGATCACCGACTGCGCTGATCCGTGCAACAGATTTTGGACCTACAGTCCATCCATCAAAATGAGAGCGGCAGAAGATATGCAACGCGTCTCCGCGCGTGCATCCAGTTGTCACTAGTCTGGTTACTAGATGATTACGTCATTCTACTGCGTTGTAGGGGTGCTCATATGATAGTGGCAGCTACATACAAGTTTTTTAATGATGGCGGACGGTGGCAGCGGTATCGGGACGCTTCGATGGTCTGTTTCAATTGAGCAGAAACAAAAGCTCGATCTCGATTCTCTTGCGTAACAGATTGGTGATGGCTAGGTGGCTGGTGAGGCCTTGAGGAGGGAGAGAGAGATTGCAAGCGGTGATCGATATTTGTCAAATCACACCAGCCGACACACGTTTTCCAAGGGCCCTCCCTGATTTAGTTCCATTCCACCACAAACAGGGCGGTGGCGGAGCAAGTCATGTCAGCACCCGCAATCCAAATTTGTACAGCACAAATTTACGTGGACAGTGTCGGTGGTGGGATGAGTCCGGCTCTTCTGAAGTTGGTCGGTGGCAGAGCCCCTTACCATCGACTACCAACAGGACTAATTGATTAGTCCCTTTGCCCAATCGTTTCACTGAAGCTTGCCAGATTCGACGCCAGTTGTTTAACAAGAGCTAATGCTGGTCATTCTACGTCGTATAATCCCTTGTTGAACATGTACTCATCGCGAGATTGAGAAACGTGCAAAAGGTGATAGTAGAAGAATGGGGTGAGTATGACGTTAGTAATATCGATCAGAACATCGCAACACAAGCATCGACTTCTAAGAAGACAACTATTGCAACGCAAATAGGCCAACCATACTTATTGACCCAGTTTCTGCTGGTATCTTGCACGAGCACGCTCCATCGACTCGTGAAGCTCGGGACTTTACCACGCACTGCTGTCTTCTTTAAAACTCGAAACGATGCGTGCAAATGTGTCTGATTCGACTGAGACCCCGCGGGCAATGCCGCGGGGTGTGTTCGCATGTCCGCCAATTGTTGACCGTCCAGGCGAACGGTGGATAGAGTCAGGCTCAAGCTGGTGTGTCCGGGGGGAGACTGTTGGGGGGAGAAATTAAGTATGGTGAATAGGAAGGCTGTAATGGAAGATTGCGGGGCCTCTGCATCCGCCGAGGCGACTGATAGGAGTCGTGGCGGGATATAGACGGCCCTGCCGCCAGCGGAACATGACACCCATCCGGTTCTTCCTCCCACACATCAGAGCCATCGTCCACCTCGTCCTCCTTGGCATCGCTCGTAACCACGATCTGGCAGCCAAGGGCCCTTTGTCCCTCCTAGATCAGCGGGTGGGACAGTCGCCTATCCAGTCCATTTCATCTATGTCGGGTTCAATATACTCCCCGATTCTGTCCGGGTGGTTGCTCGCTTGAACATAATCAAGCTCCAATCGAGGGGTGGTGTTTACAGGTGATAAATACGAGGTGTGTGTGTGTGTGTGTGTGTAAGAGTTTGCAACCTTGCACGGGGTTTGCAGGAATGGCGCTAAATGTGCCGCCGGACAGGTGATGGAGCTGTACGGGGCTTGCGTGACTTGAGAGGGGATGTGACTTCGATTTGTTTGGGATGTTTGACATGAGCAGCCGAGTCCAGTCACCTCGTTGATAGGGTGGGGGAGGAAGTTACTCAGGTTGTTTACCCCGGTCCCGCCAGCTAGGATGCTATTGAGCATTCGAAAACAATTCGGCACAACTCTAGAACGCACAGTCGATATACAGTGAGACCAACTGCAGTGCCGATTAAGACGGCGCTCAACGCAGTAGACTCGATCGAACCAGCGACCGTGCGACGCCGCTTTGCAGGAGGTAGTTCTACATGAATAATGATGAGCAAGTTGCGAGTGAAGGACAAGAACGAGTGATTTTAAAAGCTCGTTCGTTTTCTTTGTAAGTGGCGACCGGCCGGATCCATGTGTGATGTAAGGTAGAATCACATACACGGGCGGATGTGATTGTGAGGGTCGGTAACCGTGAAGGTTGAAGAAGACACACTTGCAATCATTTCTTCTACCTCCTCTTCTGGAGCACGCTGCGGCATGTCCTTGTATTTTGCAGTGGTATCGAGATACCCCGTGGTGGACAAGGGGGCAGTGGTGGCGTAGCTCTGCCCTGGCTCAGATGGTATCCAGCCCCTCTTGCGGATGAGTGGTGCGAGGGATGAGTGGGAGTTCGTGGGTGATCTTGGGGGCGGTAGTGGGACACTACTGCCTTGGATTCGGGATTGGGCGGATTTGGCCAAAAATGGATTGTGCAGACCTGGGACAGTGAGAGAGAACGTGAACGAGAAATACATCGCCCTCGTCGGTTGTTCGTAAAATTTAGAGAGAAAATGGCAGTGTACGTAGACCAGCTTTTGTCGTCGCGCCGTGGGAACACCATTTCGCTTAACACTCCCTCCCCCCTGTCATCACCAATGAACACCACTGAACTTGGCATGCAATTGGAACATCAAAATGTGATGTGATTGTTTTATAGATGGTGCAACGTGCTACACCATTGGTTCCAACGGCTTATGGTAGTAGCTGTGGATCCCGCGGACGATACGATGCGACCCACAGGAATATAGTCATGGAATGGAAGCAGCAGTGCATTAAGGCCCTCTCGTCTGTGGAGCTCCTCTTTACTACCATTTGATGCTCTAAACGGTCGATGAGCCCATGGTCGTCAAGCAATCCCAAGCCCGAGGACCAAACCTTAGGACCCTGAGGCATGAGCGAAGAAACTTCAGCCCCGTCCGCCGGGCAAGCGGCCCCTTGTTTCGCGATTTATCACAAGGCAGATCGGCTATTATGCAATTATGATATGCTGCCCCACGTAAACTGTGAGGGATCTCCAGCTTGACGCCTTGAGGCGAGAACTTCCTTGCATGCAACGTAGATCTAAGGTAACTGCGCAGACACGTTGCGACTGGAGAATATGATCGTGCCAACTTGGCGAAATTTACCTTGATCAACGCCAACGTACAATGCGACGTTCATAAAGGTTTCATGACCCCTGGTGCACCATTTAACGAATGCGGGTCTTGCTACAGGACACCGAGCTCTACTAAGATGTCAGCCCATTTCCTTCAAGACCAAGTTGTTAACTCCCCGCAAATCGACCTCGGTGAATCACACCGTCTTCGTGTTTACCTTGACCACTGATGGTTCTGTAAGGTCCGATACGCATTTCAGAACGGGAGGTTTCTCGTGCGCTCAGTTGCATGCCGACTTCAGCCTCCAGCCTGTCTATTCATGAAACCACGCCTTACTCGCAAGTCGTATCCCGCCATTATGCGAGATGCGATGGTGGCGAATCGTGCGTGGAACGTCGTACAGAGCGTGACACCGTTCTGGATGAGATCGGCGTGCAGGGGAACCAGACTACCGTGGATGAGAAACGGCAGGTCTGTTTAGAGAAGTATCAGCCTGTGATACATTCTTACTCCCTACGCACGGGGGCAGGTACTATTGATTCCTGGATGTTTGGACATGAGCCTCCTTTCCCCAGGCATCATCCACGATGCGAATTTACTCATATCCAACCACCCCAATATTCTGGACGATGGGGTTCTTTGTGACGGTGACCGGACGCTATGGGTATCCTTGCCGTTGTTTCCGTCAAAGGCTGTGCTTAACCCGCTGTTAGGACGCGATTCGATACAGCGGCATCGTTATCGATGAGTCAAAGGTTGTTTGCCAATGGGTCAGCCAGAAGGCAATCTGTAACGAACAAATACGGATCAAGGATATTAGAGCCCATCTCATACGGAAACACGGATTGACGTCCTGGTCACAGTCATGCAAATGCCTCTGGAACAAATGCTCGACAAACGTGCCGATGAAAAGGGCGATACTGGTGAGGCATATTTTCGAACGGCACTCTTCCGCGAGATGGCCCTGTCCCACCTGTGACGAGACCTTTACAAGGCGCTCTACGTTACTAGGGCATCTCGATAAGAAATGCTCGGGACGTAGCGGGTCGCGGATGCGGTAGCGGGGAAAGCAGCAAGAGAGTCGTGCGAGCGCTGAGCGCTGATTGAAGATTCTCGAACCCATTAATCTATTGACAACTCTCTCACGTCTCCTTTTCTTCCGCGCTAATTCCTCCCTCATATCATATGTAATTAAGTCTAGATGCTCTGATGCTCTGATTCTGATTCAATATTTCAATATACAATATTATCAATTGTGTGTTTCGCTCCCCGCCCGGTCTTTATACCAACCGCCAGAGTCACCATATCTGGACAAGTGTATAGCTCCCGCCAATCCGATCAGATTCCACGAGGCGATGAAAAACAATGGCTAGAGTCATGGAAGTTTTTACAGCCTCTGGGCAACGCTTTGTGCAGCGCGATATGAAACTCACTTCCGAGGATCTCCTCGACCTTCAACGAGGCTAGTTTGTGATGTCCATTACAGCGTTTCGGGGGGTTTTTTTTTGGTATGCTCCAAATCCCTCCCCCGGTTGCTTTGGCTCGATTCTAAGACCTTACAGACGAAGGATTTAGGTCGGCTTGTTAGTTCCGAACCGGCTTCGTGGCGTCAACCTATTGGTCGTTGCCTCGTTATGTGTGCATGCCTCCAGTCCTTGGGCCGCCTGCCTCAACTTCCTCCGCGAACTGACATCCATCCGTTCATACCTCTCACATGCAAGGCGAGGAAAAACACGTATCAAGCAAGCCCACGTCTTCTCGTTCTTTTTGGACAATCAATGACATTATGTGGTTGCTCTGTAACAGCTGTTTTGGGTTTGCCGAGCAGCCTCAAAAGCTTTGGTCATCGGGAGAATCCGGTGCCGCAAAGTGGCAACCAAAAATGGCTAGACCTCCATGACCGCCTGACCGCCCCTGAGGTAAAACGCACTTATGCATGCTCTACGTCGTAGGAGGTGCGGGGCTCAGTAAATTACCGGTCAGGCCAGTTACAGTATCCACTAAACCGTCATCATTCGTAGCCCAGCTTTCAGGCAGGTGTGGTGTTAGCTAGGAGTCGCCGGGTGAGCTGGATGCATTCGCAGACAGTTTATGGTGGGAGGTTTTAGTGAGGCGTCGGTCGATGGTTGGGGCAGGATGACCATCAGGAGTTGATGTTGCTAGTCGAATGCACGTCTTTCCTTCCCCTCCCTGATGCGACACTGCCTCCGAAGCAACCTGGTCTGTATCTGTGGTTTGTTTCTCATGTACCGGGGGTTGTCTTCTCTGCGTTGCGCGCAGTTGGCGAGATTTTTCCCGCGCTGCTTAATCAAGTCATACTTATCGGACTCCGCTATGCTTCAGGCCATTCAGCTTTCGGCGAGGCGTCATTTCCAAGATACACCGATTCTTTGACAACCGGGTTCGCGGATCAATCCAAACAAGAAAGGCTCTAGCTAAATGTTGCTGTATGTGTATGGTATATGGATGCTCTTGTAGATGCTGGACGCCCGGGAACGTGACTGCACATGTTCGTGATGATGGTGCATTGTTTGATAGGCGTGCCTCGTATGGCAGACCACACTTCGCCGGATGTCAGTCGATTTTACGCTGCTTCCGCTAATTGCAACGCTGTTAGGTTCGTGTTCTTCTTGTTGGAGCCGAACAGATAGAAATTCGATCATTGCCTCCCCTCCAAGAATCTGAAACCACTCGGTTGCCTGCTCACGGAGGCCCCCGCTCGGAAGTCAGGGCAAAATTTGACCGAATACAGAGGGCATTCGGTAAACGACGGAAACACGAGGTGAACTCGTTTATCTGCGATAGAATCTCTTTCTTCGGTGGGTAGCCCCGGTGTCATAATGGGGTGTGCCTTTTTTCCATCGGAAATATAAGCCTCGGGTTCTGTTACTTTGTCCCGCTTTAGCCCGCACAAACTTATATGTTCTAATAACTCACAGCTGTGGCGTATCTGTGTCATTTTGCGCGTGCACGACATCATGCGACGGTCGTGATTCATGAATTAAATCGAACCCAGCCTGCAATTTGAGCCGCGTAATAGTCCACCCCGAGACACAGGTTCCGAACGATAGTGATCATTGATAGGGCGCTGGGTCGGATCGGTCCTATCAAACTACCGAACAATGCTGTAAATGCATGCTTGTAGCGTGTGGCAATCGGAAAAGGTAGGATGGGGGGGAACATGTAAGAGATGTGTCCTAGACCGGTGACATCAGCTTCCATGTTCAAACCATTACATTATGTTTGCCCATGCGTTTGTCTACGTCAAAGTCGAAAAAAAACATGTTCACCATCTCTGGTGCCACGCCCCGCGCAAAGAACATGAGCAAGTGGTCCGACACACACGCACGGCGACTTCATGCTCGAGCTCAGTCCAGGGAACAGTGCACGATGGGATTGAAACACAAGGCCCTCTCGTGGTGATTTCCAAAGTGAATTTTACTCGCCGTGTGTGAACGATCTCCGAAAGGGGCCCTCAACGAGGTCCCACGACTCCATCACGGCTGTGGGAGAGTGTCAGCGTTTCTTCAGAACCGAAAATAAGCAAAAAGCATTCCAAGACCATCAACTGATGGTTTCCTGAGATTTGTGGGAACCTCGATGACTGTCTAACTGGAAAACCACAAGCGTCATAACCGCAATCTTCAGGAGGTAGTTGAGATCAGATGACCAAATCATTCAGAATTTCTGAAAAGGTGAATAAGAGGGGTCAAACTTCACGCAAGACGTGGCCTATCAGTATCGAGTGCCTTAAAAACAAATGAAATTCACTAGACAAAAGACAAAACAGATTGCAGGATTAATGCTAGGACCCATCTTGTGACAACCGAAATGCCGTTCGGAGCTTGTCGTCTCTTTCCCAATGACCGGTGCGTTTGCGTTAGTCGCTTTAAAACATGCTGCCTTCTGGTGGTTGGGGTAACTTTCTGTTGTTGAAAGACGCCATCTCCCTAGCATGCGGAAATCAGGGTTTTAATACGAAAGGTCGCGAACGGTTTACCTCCTTATGCCAACCAAGATAGCCTCTATGCTGCTGTCCTTGCTGCTGTCCTTGCCCCACTGGGTGAGAACGTTGAGTTTGGTGGGATCAACCTTGCCGTCTGTCTGACTGACGAAAGGCAGATTAACGCGGGACAGAAACTGTACGGCGGGTGGTTTTTCAGGATATGATCCATCGCAGTGAATCTTGAGACTGTAGATTCGATTCTCGTGTACGGTCTACGGCGCGATCAACCTCCGATATCGCAGAATCGGGTGTACCCTTGGATGGGGACTTACATGACCAGGACCAATGATGGTTCCGTTCCAGTTACTCATCAGGATATCTTCGCTATCCTCCAAGCCATACGAGCAAGAGCCATCGCCAATACCCTTCTCGCCCTTCTCAAGTTCTTCAAGGAGGCGGAAATTTCGCGGGACTAAGTAGGGCTACATGAGTATCATGATACACTTCGTTTGTCTCTGAATATGAATTACCCTTTGCCATGATGTGTAGAGGAAGAGTGGCGATGTGGACACGGGAGATGTTTACGGTGGTTAAGTAACGGCAGTGGATATGTGAGTGACACTGCCTCAAACTGCGACTTATACTGCAAGACCTTCAAGATCCCACATCTTTGTTAACGACCACAACAGCGAGCTCAACGGTGGCTTGAATAGCGTCTAAAATGTTCAGAGCGGGCCAGCCAAACCCTTATGATGATATCGTCGGTGCGTTGTCATCAAACTCGCGACGAGCTTTGCAACTGACTACGGAATCTGCTATGTGTCAAACATACAGCCAAGGCCACGGACGAGAACCTGACTAGCGAGAACTGGGAAGTCATCATCAATGTCTGTGACAAAGTACAAGAAGAGGGTGAATCGGGGTATGGGTCATGCTTTCACGTTCAGCCCATCGCCCTGATATTCTATTCCTGTAGTGCTCGCAATGTCATTGCCTCGGTCGTCAAACGTTTTACACACCGCAGTGCAAATGTCCAAATCTACTCACTTTCCCTCGCAGAATCGCTGTCCAAAAACTGCGGGGCCGATCTTCATCGCGAATTAGCTTCGCGTGCGTTCACTCAGGCTCTTGAGAAGCTCATCGCGGATCGGGTACGCATTCCGAGGATTCGATCTTAGGAATATGTACTCACGCATGTTTACTCAAGATCACCCACGACAAGGTTCGCAGAAGGGCATTGGGTCTGATCGCCGTGTGGGCAGCAGAGTTCGAAGCAGATCCTTCCCTCAGTCTCATGGAAGAGTGCTACCATAATCTGAAAGCAAAGAGTGGGACTTCTTAACTTTCTCTTCGTAGCCTGCTAACGGCACCCAAGATTATAAATTCCAACCGCCCGATGAGCCTCCCCCGCCCGCTGTTGATGATGAAGTGCGACGAAGGGAGGAGGAGGAACTCCAACGCGTCTTAGAGATGTCCATGCACGACAAAGGTGGCAGAACTGGGTATACCGAACACTCAGGTAATGGCGGATCAGGCTCTAGCTTGGGTGCTCGTCCCAGTAGCAGCAGCGTTCGATCAACGCAACCACCAGGCTACGTACCTGTGCAAAGTCCGCAGAAAGCCGCAGCATCGTCTACCTCATCGCTTCCACTGCAAACAGCCACCACACCTGTTCCTGCGTACACCCCTGCGATCACTCGTGTCAAGGCTTTGCATACTTTTGAACCCACTGAACCGGGGGAACTTGCCTTTGAAAAGGGTGATATCATAAAAGTCGTTGATCGTGGCTACAAAGATTGGTGGCGTGGTCAGTTGAAAGGAAGAACTGGGATATTCCCAGTCAATTATGTGGTCAGCGGTTCCCTCCTTGATCGTTACCCCTCACCTGATCAAAATTTGTAGGAGCCGTTACCAGAGCCAACTGCAGCGGAAATCGCAAAAGAAGCAGAACAAGAAGCAACCGTGTTTGCACAGGCGGCGAATGTTGATAAACTACTAACAATGCTCCGCGCCACAGACGCTTCTGGCGAAAATCTTGCGGATAACGAAGAGATCCAGGTTCGAAAGCGTCGGGTCTCCTTAGTGGCAGTTTTAACCTCAAACTGTGTTGACAGGAACTGTATCGTACTTGCATGTCTCTGCGGCCCAAGATTGTCAAGCTTATTGACAAATATAGCCAGAAACGAGGTGCTGGACTTTCGATTTCTCTCGAGCCACATATACTGAGATATCTGTTCAGCCGATTTAGTGTCGATGAACGAAAGTTTTGTGAAAGCGCGTGTTATCTTTGACCGAATGATGGAAGACAGTCTCGCAAGACATGCCGGGAGTACGTGGATCAATCTTATCCATTCTATTCGTGGCTCATACACTAGTAGTATACGAAGCCGCCGCACGTCCTGACTACAACCAGGGACAACCACCTTACGCTCGGCAGGAGTACGGTCCTCAGTCCCCGTACGGCTACCCTACAACTACGCCAGGCTTTGACCAGCAACCTCACCAACAACCTTCGTATGGATATGGTGCACCGGCTAGCTATCCCGACAGTTCTTTCCCACAGCAGCCCAACGACGCAGGCTATGGTGTCGGACAGGGATACATATCTGCAGGTGGCCAACCGTATGGTGTGCCAGCCCCGCATCCTGCACGATCCCCCTACCCCCAGCAACAACCACAACCGCAACCGCAACCTCAGCTTCATCAGCCTCAATCTCAGTCTCAACCCCAGGTGCAACCTCAACCGCAGCTCCAGTCCCAACCGCAGCCTCAGTCCCAACCCCAGCCTCAACAACACCCACCTCAACTTCAACCGCAGCAGCAATATTATACCCCAGCGACTGAAGCTCAGCAGTCTATCCAACCCCAAAGTCAGCCCGAACATGAGCAGTCTGGTCCGCCATATGTGTATGATCCACATGCCGTGTACGCGGATCCAAATGTTCAAGCGTGGGCCCAATACTACGCCCAGGGTGGTAAAGACTTGGCTGGAGCCGTTTACTTCTTCTCAGTTCCCGGGGTGACAGATAGCCCCTCCAGCACCTCCCCGCAAGATGCACGTCATCCAGAACACAACCATATTCAAGGGCAGTCGGTTTCTCCAACCCAACCTACTTCCCAGCCCCAAGTAGCGTCCCAACCAAATGGTGCTGGCCATTCCTACTTCCCCCAGGGATCTCCTACATTGCAGCTTCAGGGATCGTATGGGTATCAGACCGAATCTCATGGGCCAGCACAAACCACCACAGGCTCGTCGTATAACTATGCCCCTGCTCAGCCTTCTGCGCACAGTTCACAAGGCCACGGACCTGTGTATGGAGGTGGGCCAGGCAGTGGAAGTGGACACGGACACACCTCGTCTCCGCCATATGGACAGGGAACAGGGTATGACTACGGCGTCGGAGCCTTGCAGCACGAGTTCTCAGAGATGGGCGTTGCCCCTAGGACGGAAGTACAGCAACCCGCATATGCTGTGACTGGGAGCGCTCCGTCCTAGCCCGTAGATCGTTGTATTTAAAAGTTCTTGTTCGTAAGCACGACCCTAACCACAATGCCGATCTGGTTTCAATTTGATCTGCTGGCTTGGCAGCCACAAACAAAACTGGAGTCACATACATCAGAAGCAACGCCCTGTCACATCCGCCGATTCCACACTCCGCTCGGCACAGTATGGCCTATTATTTGAAATCTCTAGACGATCTGCGTTTTAACAAAGGGTTCAAATATTCGCTGTTATATGCAGGATCAAGCGAGAGTGAATTAGAATGGGTATAATAACAATATCTACTCACCACAGGACCCGCATCTCCTGAAAGGTGAGACGACGAGGAAGAGCCCTATATAAGGCAAACCAAGTGTCATTATACTGTGTTGTTGGATTCAGAAATGATTAAAACGAACCATAATCGTGATCTCTTTGCACATATGATTGGCACAACTGGAGAATAGATGAATGGGGATGGAACGAAGAATCCAGGAGTCCAATGGAAGCATGCCAGCAACCCGAAGCTGTAAACTATGGCATGGTCATTGGACAGCCGCCGGTTGAGTAGCGCCGCCTTGTCTGTAATATGAACTTGCAAGTCCCTTGAGCGCTCCCGGGATGGCTGGAGCAAGTTCTTCGTAACTCGATAGCTTTATTGGTGTTGAGCGTCTAACCCATCCCGGGGCTCTTCCAGCCGTCGTCCCGTGTGTTCATTCGTCACACGGTGACATGATGTAGTGTAGGACTGGCACACACAAGCCTCCTGCCTTTTGGCACGTGGCGGTCGTGCTTACACGTGACTATCTATCTTGTAATCGTCTCAACAAAAACTGCATGGATTAGCATTGTTCAACTTCGGAGAGCCTTTGAATGAATTATAGCCACATTGTGGTAAGTGAAATTACTATCATCAATTGAATTGTACAGTTGTTTACTGGCACTTAATGACTACTTGCACATAAACCACGATGAACACAATTTGAGAGGGACTTAGTACACACAATTGGCACGTGATAATATGTAATTGAACATACTTATATTTTATGTCAAGAAATGGACTAAGTACAACTGAAGTAAAGGTATTCTTCAAATCTTGCCTCAGAAACCACTCAGACACGATTTGTGTATTTATTCAAACTTGTTGAGGTTTAGATGGCTGTGTAATATACCATTTTGGACCTATTTCAAGTGGGTTTTAGAGGTGGTGGTGGTGGTGATTATCTAGATTTCCAATTGGGTGCACAGCCATGACCGGCTCTGGACTGGAGTTACCACCCAGAGTGCGCACACACCAAAGTGCCACCATTGCTCGCCGATGTCATATCGTATGGACTGGCTTCGTGGCATTGTCGCGTATGCCTTTTTACTCATATACCACTGTGATTCCAGGTCAGAGCTCTCCAGCTCCTGTTGTATTTCGTATATAAGATGTATCATTCGTGCTCGAACACCTCATCCCGTCGCATCACGCGCACGACTGAGGTAAGCTAACTAATTTTCACTCTACTTATTCATTGCTTACTCGTGTGTGGCTTTCTGTATCTAGGTAAATAACAAGTCCGTTGCATCACGCGCACGGCTAGTCGCGCGCTTCCCGATCTCGAGTCCTGTTTTCCCGCATATTAGAAAATGGTGTATACATTATTTTACGTGTCCCACTGTTCTGATCTTTTGTTATTCTGTTGTTTTGTCCTACCAAGTTAGGTGTTTCAAGTGCCGGTAGTAAACAATTGTATATTGTAGTATATACTTACTTTCTAAAATGGCACTACCAACTCATGGGCGCGTTATTCTCAACACCACGGTTGGCGAGGTTGACGTCGAGCTATGGTCAAAGGTATGGACGAGAATGCTTTCTGTGTCACGTTCCTGCACTCAGATGGTTGCACACTGAAAGGAAGCACCGAAAGCATGTCGGAACTTTATAGCCCTTGCGCTTGAGGGTGTGTACTACACCGGCGGATTCCATGGCAAGCCACTTACCTCGCGTTTACTGGCAGGATATTATGATGGTGTCATTTTTCACAGGTAGGCATGCATGAAACCACACACCTTACCGGCGACCCACAACACTACCGGACCTCAGAGTCGTACCTGGGTTCCTTGTCCAAACTGGAGACCGGACTGGCACTGGTGCAGGCGGAGAGTCTTTCTACGGTGGTTCGTGACCGTGTTCACCACGTCGAGATCACGCGACTGACAATTCATCATCTTTTCAGAACCATTCGAAGATGAGATCCATCCCCGGTTGCGATTCACCCATCGTGGGCTCGTGGCAATGGCGAACGGTGGCATAAAGAACTCTAACGATTCCCAGTTCTTCATCACGCTCGGTATGTTGGTCATGTTTGCGTTGGTTTCATTCTCGGGATGTCAGGCTGATGGGTGTGGTTCTTGCACAAAGACCGAGCGGATGAGCTGCATGGGAAGCATACACTGTTCGGGAGAATTGTCGGCGACACTCTGTACAGTACGTCGCCAGATGCCTTGTAGGCAGATTCACACATTCATGTCGTCGTCGAGATGTCTTGAAGATTGGGGAGATGGGTATGTGCTTTTACTGATTCGTGCCGCGTGTTTTCCAGTCAATCAAACAACAACATAGAGCTCGACGAGAATGAAAAGCCCCTATAGTACGTGCCTTGTCTTTTTGCCTTTTGTTGGTTGGGGCTCACGTCACATAGTCCACCAAAGATTAAATCCATTTCCATCGTCGATAATCCATTTCCTGATATAATACCTCGCATCACAGCTGCCGAGAAGCGTGAGCAACAACGTGCTCGTGAAGCTGCACGGCGTGAACAAGAAGAGATAGAGCGCCGCAAGGGCGCCAAGAAGTCAGTAATGCGCCTTCGTCGTGCTCATGCTAATAATCGATGCAACTAACGTGCAGGAATGTGAAGCTACTCAGCTTTGCAGACAATGAGGATGCAGAGATTGAAGTCGAGGAATCGGTCATATTGAAGAAAAAAGACATGGCACGACCTGATTGTGAGCACTTTTCTTTCGTAACTTAGTGATGACTCATGTTTCCTGGCTGTTGAATTTAGTGGTTGACGACCCACAAGCCCTGTCGATGCCGATGCTAGATGTCCTGAAACCCTCTCCGCCGAAGGAAAGTGCACAGGAACTTAGCGCAGGTAACATCCCAATACCACTATCAAAGGTAGGTTGCAACCAGCCGGTGAGGTTTGTTTTTGAAACCCTTACAGGAAGCGAGTGAAAAGGCCACAGATCTGTCCAAGATCAGGCAGAAGCATGCGCAAGACGAGGCGTCAACCATGTAACACAGCAAGATGATTGCTGGCTGTATGAAACCGCTGACATGCCGCACAGTGATACGCGTCGCTCCGACATCGAAAAGATGGAGGCTGAGATTCGTAGACTCACCCGACGACGCGAGGGCGGTGAAGATAGTGACGAAGACGGCAAGAAGAAAGCAAGGGTGCAAAAGTCATACCTAGCAGAAGAGCTTGCCAAGTATTCGAAGGGACGTGGAGTTCACAAAAAGGGAAAAGGACGGAAGGATGAAGAGGATGTGCTTTCAGCGATGAACAAGTTCAGGGGTATGTTGCAGGCTTCGTCGGGCCCTACGTTGGGCGCAGATGCGGCCGAAGCCGAAGTAGATGAAAATGGAGAGGGGGAAACGAAGTCACCAGGGGAAGAGGGCATGGAAGTGGATGACGACCGAGGATTCATGAGCCATGCCCTCCACTTCCCAAAGGACGATGGGGAAGAAACAAGAAAGGCAGAACGAGATTACGAGGTCATTGATCCGAGACAGCGGGGTGCGAGGGCACGGGAAGAGGAGAGAGAACGAAGACGGGTGACAAAAGGAAGAGGAGGGTTCGGTCGCTCAAGACGGTAGTCACCTTGGCCAACTGGATGCCCATATTGTACATAGCATGTCCTCAGAACGTGCCTATACAGGAAGGTACACCTTCTCATTGTCTTGGCCCCGCGGCGGTCTGCCACACTGATGGAGTTCATCCAACCGATGTGACACTAGTGGTGCCTATCTGTGCTGACTTTCCCGCCAGCCTGTGCAAGGTGAATTGATCAGGCCTTCACGCTGCAATAGTGACGACGTGACGATCTGAACAACATACTCCTTTGTGTCTACATGAATGGCAAGTATCCAGTGGTATTTGAAATCGATGATCTCGGGAATGGCTTTATTATTACGCACCAGTTACGCCACCAATCCTTGGTTGGCTTCAGTAGCCGAAGCTTGGCCCCGTTGATTCACCAAGCGGAACATTCCGCTGCCAATTAACGTATCGATGGGAATCTGATGAGAGGAAATGTAACGAGCCAAGCTGTCAAAGCTCTAACATTGGCATTTGGACTAGCCACGCGACCCCAGGTGCCACCCGATCGAAAGCTCCAGACGATTCGACGCGGTTCAGGGATGAACCGAGATGGCCATCCCGAGAACCAAGTCGAGCTATTAAGATCAGTCAATCAGGATATTCTGTCTAGTGATTACGATAAGCAATTGCCCTGGATCTTGTGCGTAACCTTAGGTAGCAACGCATTCTTGTTAGTCCTATGCTCTTAGGGCGCTGTACGCCGGTTATCACTCGGTAACTCTATCAGAAATTAGTCTGTTTGTCCTAATTGTTGTCAGCGTTCGAACGTAACTCGACATTTTCCAAGACACTTACGAAATGGTGAAGTAACGACTGGAAGGCACACACACTGACACATGGGCAATTCTGGGATGCAGAATAGTGGAGTTGCCACGAGACTGCTCGCGTGGGAGGGATATAGGATATCAGAACAGTGGGCAAAAATGTCACAGGTAAAGATAGTGCATGGCTCAGAAAAAACGAGGTAGGAGCACCGCAGGCAAGTGTAAGAAACCGACCTTGACTACCGTTTGCCGGTTGCACCGGCATAGCAGTTTTTACTATCGGCCATCACTGGATCAATCGAAAGTAACCTCCATAATTCAGAACTATTGAGGGCAGAGAAGTGTTCCTTTTAATTCCGACCACAAAGTGAAGACAGCAAGACCTCATATACTGGAGATGAAGTCGGACGAAACGTGAATGCGCAATGGTTGGAATATGGCAACGGAACTCGGGACTATTGTGAACAACGTTTGGGATTGACTAGGTCGGAGGAAGCGAAGGAAAAAAAAAACCTAGCCGCTGCAAAAAAAGGGGAGAAACATCAACCGACAGGGAGAATGCAAACCAGAAACGTCGTGAGACTTTCAACTCTAAGCGTTTTCTTCCCCATCCAAACCCGGTGAAGTCATCTGCTGGAAGCCTTTGTCCCACTATCCCTCTAGTCTGGAAATTTTGGTCTCAACATCTCATTTATTCGCAGTGGTCATGTAGGGATGCTTCCGCATCTGTCGAACCAAATCTTGGCGCGTCAGCCCAAAAAATAGGATCACCGACCATTGGCCCACCCGTGAAGGGTCCAAACGCGGTGATTCTCTGCCCAACTATGGACTGTTTCAGTCCGCTGAGATGATCACCAAACAGTATTGGAAAGGTTTCATCTCGCTGAAGGAAGGTATCTGTTGGGTCCTCTTGTTTTTTCTTTTTACCGAGTAAAGCTACATAGACCCTATAGATTGATGTGGACTGTGAACTGCAGCGCTCGATGAAAAAAAGGCATGCAGAATGACCGCATGGATGTCAAAGCCCACTCTCCGCACGTATGGACATATGAAACAGCCACACCACAGTTTTGTGGCCAAGATAAGGCAATAGATAGCCTATGAATTTTTGTCAGGTGAATTTGGTCTGCTTTTTCTGTAAAACAAACCCCGCTGACAGTCACTCTATACCTAGAGTTGCTGTTGTCTATTTCTTTTCACTTGGATAAGCAGTCCAACTGCATTTCCCTTGTGAATTGGGAATGGACATTGGACTTGGTGAAATTGAACAATTATTGAATGATGTGAGTTGCCTAACAGGTAAATGCCTCAATCAGCATGTGTTTTAATACAGACGAAGTGTTAAGCCTTTCTGATTGTCAATTTAAATGTGCCCGTTTTGGGCTTGGCTTGGACCAGATGCTCGTCTAAAAACGAGCTGGTTTGGTGAGGACCCATCGTATTTCCATGGCGTCTAGAGGGTTGAACAGGGCAGGAATAGCAGACCTGAGACAAACAGTTGTGGCTGATTGCACAAACAAGCGAGGTCCTTATAGAAGTCTGTACCTGCGAGAGCGCTCTCCACAATCTTCTCCCTTGAACAACCACCGGCTGCGACTGTTCGTGCTTGTCCCCCTCCCTGGAAATGTGACAAAATAGACCTCGTTCTACGTGCCCACGACTCGACAGCCTTTTAACACTGACCTGTTGCGCACAACGTTGACACCTAAGGGATACTTCGACAGAGCAGTGTTGGGGCAATCTTCCCGGACATTCTGGGGACGAAGCGATTGATCATGCAGGGTATGCTTCTCTCCCACTCCAGCGACATCAATATCAAATAGGATTGACCAGCGAACGGCCACCCGCAGGCGCGTAGCACGGGACGCTTTTCAGTAATCATGTCCAAGCGACTTCAAAGCACAATTCCACTGTAGGAAAGGGAACGTATTCGGCTCGCATCCGTGCCTTTGGTACGAATGTGTTGGTCGGTAACGAAGGGATTCCAGCCTAGCAGGACCAGAGGGTTTCCCTCGTGGGCATTCGGGCACTGTGAACAGACACCCATGGGAGAGAGAACCTCGATATACTGAGCAGTACCCTGAACACGCAAACTTCCCGTAAGGCCATCCATCTATATTTTTCAGTTATGTGATTTTGGTTTACTGAATTATAATCTCCATATCTCTGGCCCTTCAAGTAGGTTCTCCATCGTATATCAGGGCCTGTCTGTTTTACACTATCTCCACCCTTTTTTTTCACGTACCACTGGAGGTCGTTCGCACTCAACTCCACACGTGATCTCAGTGTAGAGTGCACGTGAGCTTGTCTGCGGCTCACAGCATGTATATAGGCTCGTATCAATGTGCACACTGGTTAGGTTCCTACTCTGGTGGTTCAACTAAAAGCGTAGGCTTTCAATGGGCAGACGAGCTGCTTCCGAACTGGCCCAAGGTCCAACGCCGTTAATTCAGGTAAGTGATTCCTCGGATCCAACCAAATTCCCACGGAACTACCCCTTGGCACGCACGACACAAACAACAGTTGGCCAAACCAAACAAAGGTCCTATTCAAAATTTGCGCCACCGTGCCTTATACACCACCACCTCGCCGTTGGCAAAGGGTTGCCAACAACACTATCTTAGTATTTTCCTTACCGGTTTGCCGTTCCAGCCTGTTCATTGGTCCACAGGTGGGCATCAAATACATTTATCTGGAAGATGCATGCACACTTCGGCTACGCCGCTGTTGGTAAGCTCAGGTTGGCACAGGAGACCACAACACCCGTTCTGCCCCGGTGGGCGGTCCTAGGTAGACTTCCCCACGTACCCGATTTGATGACTTCGTTAATTCAGTGGCGACCGAAGTCTGCCAACGTCCAGCATCTTGTTCGGCTTATATTTGGTTATGTTGCGTTGGATTCGCACTGCGACGATCGTTCTCCAACGAATATTCGAAGGTTCGCTCGCCAATAAAAGGTGGGATGTCTCTGGAAAGATTTTTACAACCACCTACCGCGAGATGGACGCCTTTGACGAGCAGACTTTAATTGGCATTCATCCTGCTGCGGAAGATACCACAAAATATTATCGGTGAGCTTCACAGGAATTCTCATTGGGATCTTCATTTTCATAACATTACACTGTTGCAGTGTTTGGCCGGGTAACAGTGCAGTTGACTGGCCAGCGGACGCATCACAAATAACGCTTGGTTAATGTGTGATTCATCATCCGCTCGTAGTGTACTAATATCGTGCTATTAGATGATACATTGAATCTCGACATTTCGGCATTTTCTGTGAAGTACGGACCTGGATCTGCTTGGTCCGAGGACCAACTTCTCTATACACCTCCAACCAGCACGCCCGACTACCGGCATGGCACACATTTTCCTGATACCTCGTTTTTGCACCAGCTTTCGACCGCAGATTCCCTAATTCACTTTCAGCAATCATTTGCACGCCCCCACGGCCCCGTTCGCGCAAGCGCGACGTCCATCCCATTGGGGGAAACCTCTGCTCCATATCTTTTCCGGGAGACCTATCCCGTCCAGAAACAGACCAGTGGCTCAGTGCGAAAACATGACAATGGATCAAAATTGCCAATTCGACATATGACTCCCCGTTCACGACCTTCACCCTATCCTCTGGACTCCGACTTGGGCACCATGAGACAGAGTTCATTTTCCGTGCCTTTTTACACATGCAAATGGGTCAATGGCACGCGATCATGTGGCATAACTGTGACATGCAACAAGAAGGAGATTGCAAGACACTTGTATACTGTCCATGGAATCCAACCGAAACTCAACTCCCAGACCTGCTTCTGGGAAGAGTGTCGGAGATCCATGAGACCGGAAAGCTTTGCGCGTCATGTCCTCACAGTCCATGTACAGAACAAGGCCCACTGTCAGAATTGTGGGTCGCATTTTGCTCGAGACGACTCTCTGCGGAGGCATCAGAGGGCGTGCCTGACCAAAGTTCGAGGGGACAGTACATCTGGAGCTTCCGGGATGACGGGGGATGATTTTGCGAAGCGTATGATTCCTGATTGTCATGCTTTTTGATATTTAAACGTTGTTGTTGAGTTGCATCTCGAATTTGCTTGCCCCTTGGTTTTCCTTCATGACGTAGATTGATTTTTCATTCATACCTGTATAGTGTACACGACTACAAATGTCTCCTTGAGTTGAGCGTCGAGTATCCATGAGTGGAGTTAAGTCCTGCCTGGATATCTGACTTTCCCCCTAAGCACCTCCATGAGTAATCCGACTGCGGAGCCTTCTTTCTCCTTCTTGCTCTTATCTCTCTCTCCCCCATACATAAGAGCTGACCGTCTCCTCTCAATGCTGTTCACCTCCGAGTCCCGGCGGGCACGCGCAAATACAGGCGCGGTCTGCAGCGCGACGGCAGGCATCGAGAACCGTTTCCTCCGTCTCGCCGTATCTTCCTTTGAAACCGCATCCTCCCCCGTCGGACTCGGGTCTAAACCATCTTGCAACTGTCCGTCGTCATCAAACACATCGACGGGAGACTCCTCTCGGGATCGATCACGTGGTGGGTGACCGTCGATCGCCTGGGCGCCCTCGCTTTCTCTCCCTTCAGCCTCATCTTCCCGCTCTCTCACCGAACCGAGTCCGGACCCAGGAGCGCTCGATATTGAGGAGGGTACGCTGATACCCCGTTCGTGTTGACTAAAGTCTTCGAGAATATCGTGGTAGCTCCGCGGACGCGCCGGGGAGGGACGCACCCGAATCGGGTGCGTTGGAGCATATTCGTGATGTTCATCTTGACGTGTATCTTGCTTCACGCCACGGGTCGACACTTCTTCGGGAAGTGATGGGGAGGATGGTATTAAACCGGAATCTCCGGGGGAGATTCGGGGGAGATGGACGGCGCGTGTTGAAGGGCTGCTCGTGGCACTCCCAGAGACCCCGTGTACCTGCGTGTGCGTGTCTCGCAGGGGACTGCTCACCTTTGTGGGGCTTGTACTAAGGCGTGATTTTCGGGAAGGACTGATACTCAACCCGGCACGAGAGGGGCTAGAACTGATCCCAGCTCGTGAGGGGCTCCGGCTTAACGCTCCAACAGCATGGCTGAGGTCCATAGCCATAAGTGCTTCCCCGATGTCCTTACTAGGCGGGCTGCGGGATGGGATGGATAGCCATGGTTGAATCCCATGCACCATATCGGGGTTATCATCAGCCTGAGGTGTGGATGGCCGGTCCGATGGTGTACGGCTGGAAGGTTGCGTCGCCGATGGCGCGGTGGAATAAAATTCCAGATGGCTTGGCACTGGTACAACGACCGGAAATGCAGCTTCAAAACACTCCTCGCAAGCACGAGCAGATTTTGGCTTCTGCTTCTTATGTGAAGGCGATACATCGCCATCGTCTTGTGCTATGTAGAATGTCTTGAAGAAATAATTTAGTATGAGGTCAGAATGAAGAACAAAATTTACCTTTGCAGAGCATAGTGCACAAACGACACGTCCACAAAGCCGGCAGTGATGCTTTCTTCGCCAGGCACCACCTCCCGTCTCTTTTTCGACTTGGATTCTCTCGTTCTCGTCTTCTTCTATCGGCCCACCACCACCTACGTTGGTATTTCCCTTTCCGAATCCCCAACTCAACACATCCCCTAACTTCAGGTCCAAAACAAACCCAAACGGCCTTCCACACCTCATGCATGAATCTGTCTTCGCATCCGGAATCCAGACGGGCGGGAGAAAACTATCCAATAGCGCGCGACGAGGATAGGACTGCGAAGCTATAGCCGGTGACAAATCCGCTTGCGAATTCCCAAGGGATTCCGTATTTCTACCTCCTGTATCTTCCAAGTTTTGGTCATCGTCTATATTATCGCTTTCGCTTGCAAACGCGCGGAGTGCGCGTCTGAGGTGGACACCGGAGGTACTGGCGGAGAGTGTTGAATCCGGATTGGACAATGCAAGTGCAGCTAAACGCGCGGCACGTGCTGTCCGGATGCATTCCACCCAAGAACTGAGACTGTTCGAATTCTCCGATCCGAGAAAGGATGGACCTGACGGGGGTGCGTGAGAGTCAATGGAACACAAGGGAAGGACAGTGGTTACCATGATAAAGGGCAAATGATCCCTCTGGGCTTCGTACTTCGATCCTTTCCTCACTTCCACCTCCTACACCGCCTGGACGGTCAATGATCATAACAACCTCCATGTCAACGAGACTCATATAGCCTCTAAACCACCACCTTTCTTCCTCATTACCACCACGCCCAGTTATCGATGCGCTCCTCTTGAGAGGGCTCTGGCTTCCATCATGAACAAAAGCACCGATGCCCGTTTCTTCTCGCTCGAGCCATAGTAGGTAGTCACTAAGCAATATGAGCTCAAACGGTTTTCGCCCTGCGCTTTCGCCTTCGCCACCGGACCGTATCAGCGAACCACGTTTGATAAGTCGCCTTCCTGGAACAACAAGCGGGGTGAGTACAGGCGGCAGATCGCGGGTGTTGCGTTGCAAGGATATCAACGCAAGTGTTTGCGCATGCGCAGCGAGCGAGGCGTTGAGGGAGATGGTGACTATTCATGAAGCGAGTCAGAAACACGCGTGCTGAACCCATGGGAATGAGCCTACTTTTTTCGACCAACTTCCGAACTTCTTGCAACCTCTCCCATTCAGGGTCATCTGGATCTGTGGAACCAAGCAAGTCCTTGAGTAGTAAGAGGTATCGCGGGCACCGTTGTACAGGCGTGAGAAGATAATCAGCCAACCTGAGATGTGCACAGATCGGGTGAGATTCCTGGGTGCGCAAAAAAGCTGCAAAGGCGGGATTGGGAGCAGAAGGTTGTGAGTGTGACGTCAAAAAAGTCAACGCGGCGGGAAATGCCGTAATAAATGGCGCATAGAGAGACAAGTAAGGGAAATGTGCGAGGAGAAGGGAAGAAAACGGGGTATGGTGACTAGATATTGGGCCGGACGGGTGGAGGCGTCTAGACAACGCAGCGAAGAATGTATGATGGAAATTCCAGATATCAATGAAGTTTGAGAAGAGTGTGGTTAGTTCGTTTCGTGTCAACAACGGTTTGGGCGCATCCAGTGATTGAAGGATGGGTGTCAGAAAATGCTAATAGAAATTAACGTTCGAACATTTGCAGTGGAGGGCGTCGACATACATCGTAAACGAGATCAAGACCATCGAGGTAAGATTTCTCTGTACCATAGAATTCCGCAATGATCTTGGACCGCTTTGCATGTCTATCCTCGTCAACCTGTGTTCGTTTGTGAGGCCTTGTAGCCGGATTCAGCGACCTGCGCTTTGTCCGGCGATGCTGGTGCACAATGGTGGGATCGTCTGCGAATGAGTCGAATGAAGCAAGACTAGCAACAGATTTTCTGTGAGCGGCGAGTGCTGGGCTGGGAGTAGATGGGAGGGAGATGCGGCGAAAAGGAAGGTGCGGGACAGGGAGTGGAGAGATGGATACCGACTCCAAGGTTGGGAATGAAACAAAGTGGGGTGGTGTGTCCAACGACATCGCCAGCGACGGCGGCGGCGTTCAGATCGCAGTTGAGGACGGCAGTTTTCTGGTGGACGTCGACAGCAAACGACTCGATCAAGGCGTCTTCGGGATTGGCGGGCCGTGACTCAGTCTGTTATCAAACCTAGCCAACCCAAAACAGGGGACCACGGAGCTCCGGGGTAAAAAAAGACTGGCCAACGTGGGGATCGAACCCAAGACCTTCGCGTTATTAGCACGACGCTCTAACCAACTGAGCTAGTCGGCCGACAATCTTTTCATCTCAATTGCAAATCAGATTAGCCAGAGCTTTATTTCCTATTTCCCACATTCCTGCGCCGCGGCATTACTTCACTTCCTTCGTTGTTTTTATAGTCTCGGGAAAGTCTCGGGAAATGCACTGCCAACATCCAACGGCTCTCCTAGTCACCAACGGGAATATGTGGTCGTATGCTTTGTCTTTTGGTCTTCATTTCCTTGCATTGATCACCGGATTCACACAATGTCGCGGCCAGGAATTGACTGTACCTCCGGCTTGGCGGGTCAGTAGGGCAGCTACCTCCACAATTGCCCTCACCGTGCCTTTCAGGAGCCCGAGAACAGATACAGCTATATAGAGCGGGTCATAGCATCCCAGGATGTCATCAATAGCCTCCTCCCGGAGCTGAATAAAACTATCGGATATTTCAACGGTAAGTGGATTTCCTAAGGCTCTCCGTCGCAGGTAAACTCATATCTAGTTCCGCTATCGTAAGACTTGAGTTATTGGCAAAGCGCGAATGCATTCTCTTGCATGGCTAACCGAGACTACATCACTCACGAACCTTTGAACCAAGCTATAGTTGTCGCATATTTGAACAAGGCTTTCAGCTTGTACCCTAATTATTCGACGAATTACAACGACGATGCGTTATGGTGGGCGACGGCTGCATATTACGCCCATCGTGCGTATGGTGATGAAAATTTGTTGAACCACGCGATACGGACATGGGAGCATATCAAGACCTTGTGGGCACACGACTTTGGCTCCCGTCAATTGTCGAACTGAATGAATGAATAGCCAGATATCCGAGGAGGATGTACAACGTGGTAATATATCCACTAAACATTTCCTAATCATGGGGGCATGCGAAGGTAAAACCATGGCTGGAGGTGTCTTTTGGGTTAGTTGCAGCCTACAAAGTAGGGAGCAGTATTTAGGATGCTGATGACAATTTTAAGCGTCCTGTACCCGACGACACAGCAGTCAATTCCATCACAACCGGGTAATGATAATGCTCGTTGCCTGTAATTGATGACTGGCTTACATGGACAAACAGGTCTTTCCTGACGTGCGTGTTGCAATGATTCAATGGTTGGTTACAAGCTGATCACCATTGACGTAGTCTCTCCGCATATCTTGCAGAGCTGACACTCAACTCGACGTATATCGACTCTGCCATTGCAGCTGCGACTTGGATGCGGACTCTCAATATGAATAATGATGGTCTAGCACTCGATACTTTGAATGCAAATGACTGCTCGCGGTCTCCAGCCACCGAACTGTTCACCTATAACAGTGGGAAGTTAATTGAAGGTCTGAGCGTGCTTTCAGATGTCACCGGTGATGAAAGTTGGCGAAACTTGTGAGTGTTGAGTGGCCACCACATGCAAGATCACTGATTTGTGTGGTGTTCTATAGAATGCTAGACACCATCGCCGCTGTTCTATACACTACGGCGTGGCAGGGTGCCAATGGTGTGATCACAGAAGGCGGAGTCACCGATAAAGATGACGACATTGTGGGGTTCAAGAGCAGGTTTTTCTACTGGTTAAGTTTTGGTATACTCACACGACCATCGACAGGTATCCTGATTCGTGCCTTGCACGAAGCATGGGCAAGGAATCTGGGGGATGTGCAATTATGCGGTGTTACCCAAAGCTATGTCAGCGTTCAGGTATGCGATCATTTGGTGTCAGACACACTTGACTAGAATAATAATCTATCGACAGTACAATGCACTCATGGAGCTGGCGTCGACCCAATACGAGGATACAAGGTGGTACTCGGCTGCATGGGCAGGTCCAAGACCTGTTGAGTACACATCGTGGGGGCAGCTCGCAGCTTTGGATGTGTTGATCTCAAGTCTTGACTTGTAAATAGCAGAGATGATATAACAGAAACATTTGTCATAATAGGAGGTTGAAGTCTGACATATCACTTGGTAAACTCCCGTCAACAAAAGAAGTATATATATTGTACGAGACTACTACTTATACATCATTGACAACCATGTCTTCGTCTGCAGTCAGCATGTTTCCCTTCGAGTGCTTGGCCATTCGTTTGATTATCTATTTAGCAGCCACCCTCGAAGCCTGACACCTCCACTCCCCTCTGTGGAAACCCGAAATGCACCTGTGGGGCAACGTGCGTGGTCCAGGGTCTTCTCGAATCCGTCTTCTAATGCCTTGCATCAGTTGTTCCTGCAAGCCTGGAGAATGTAAATGTAACTGATGGCTCAGCCTGGCATGTATCAAGCTGTGGTGCACCGTATGGCCGAGACTCCTGCCTCCCGTAAAGTTCATACGACGAATACGTTATGCTTAATTATACTGAATGGCAAAGAAGTTGAATTGAGTTCGTTGGTGGTATGCCGAAAACCAGTGTGCGACAATGAGACCAGTTTGGCTGCTCAAACCATCGGACTCCAGAAGCTCTCGTTTGTGTGCGAGCGGACATGACGGTCTCATTTCTCATGTCATGTCACGCATGGACCACAGGTCGGAGCAAGATGACTCATTTCCGCATCAACCGAACTAGTCACCGTTACCGGGGTACAAGATTTCAAACCCTCAACGATTCTTTGACGTATTGATTCTCATGTTCAGCAGTGGAAATGCGATGATCAGTCCATGAACAGCCTTGGTATAAACTGACCCGAGTAATGACGTCAAGTTTCTGTCCAGAATCGAGAGATGACGAAGGCCGAACATCGTCGATGTCAGATCTGAAACGTGCGCTGTGCGCATCTCAAGTGGAAAACCGGAAAGTACGTTGGCATCAAACACCTCGTGGCCTCGCTTACTGGGATTCTCGGAAACCTTGCAGGAACTGTCGCCGATCTATACGGATCTAGTTTTTCCATCTACAGCACATGTAAGTTCATGATGTGGAAAGTAAATCTTAACCTACATTTTGACTGTCCGATCTCGTCCGCCGCTAACCACTTTGTCAGCAACGAAGTCAACACAATACACTTCGTCGGTATGTCCTGGAAGGTCACTTTTAAGCTTATATGTTCTGAGATCCCAGATCTGAGCGGACGGATAGATAGATCAGTCGAGGCGCTGTGATGGTGGGTGTTCGAACGTACTTTGACAGTGCTGTCCTTGCTCGCACTCACCACCATCCTCGAATCTGCGCTCCATGCGAGTCGATACACAGGACCAACGTGACCACGAAGCGTCGCTACAAACTTTCCTACGCTCCCTGTGGAAAAATGCCGAGAATATGCGGTACAGCGCTGAGGTACACAGAAAATTTACCGGATCCCCCTGTGCAATCCCATAGGCGTACGGCGCTGTCCCATCCTGCACTCGCAGCCCACCGCCCGTCGGGAGAAAATACAACGTGAGAAACTTGGCGCTGGTGACCGACAAGTCGATTCAGGGGCCTTGATTTACTGCTTCCCTGCTCAGACACAGATGGGAAGAGTGACCATAAGAACAGCGTATGATCATCAGAACCTGATATTAAGAGTTCAGGGGTGCGAGATACGAGCGCATCGTATCGTTTTTGTGCCAGTGCTTGAGCTAAACGGGGAATGAGAATCTGTGATTGCATGAGTCAATCGCTGCCATACCCTCTTCATCAGATGCCGGTTTCTTAGCGGTATGATCAAACGGCCCGGTTCGGAGTACGAAGTCAGTGTTGAGCGCAAGAGTGGTCACCCAGTGTGCGTGGTCCTTGAGAATCATTAATTGCTTGCCCTGTCAATTAGTCAGTAATCCTGTTGAATGTGGGACGTAGGACCTGACCCCTTCTGCGTCCCACACCCTCACTGTGCGGTCACTGCCTGCAGTATACAGTACCCCTTTCCCACCCTTTTCGCCACCGCCCCATTTGACGACATTGACACTGGCTGTGTGGCCGCCAAGGGTGTAATCGAGTCGTCGGGTTGCTGTAGACCAAACACGTACGGTTCCATCCTTTGATGACGATGCGAGACGCGGTGCAGTCGGGCTTCTGTTACATCAAGCATGATATGTATGGCTCTGGGCCTTGGCAGGAGGCTTACATGTGTACAGGTTCCCAAGCAAGCGAAGTCACCCATTTTGAGTGACCTTTCATTGCATCGCCTATAGGCTTTCCTGATTTGGGGTCCCACAGTCTCACATGGCCATCATGTCCGCCGCTGGCAAGTTTACGTTCGATGGGATCCCATTCGACACAGAGAACCCACCCGGTATGGCCGATGAGGGTATGGGATGGTGTCTCTGTGTTGAGGTCCCATAGTCGGACGTGGGTGTCACCAGACCCTGTGGCGAGAAGCGCGCCAGTAGGGGAGAAGGAAGCACACAAGATAGGAGAAGAATGGCCTGGACAGTTCAGGGTTGAATGGAAATCATCGCCCCGGAATGAAGAGCGTGAATTGATGTGGCCGGGCTTGGTGGACTGACGTACCTGATAGGGTGCTTGAGCAACGTGTCGCAGGACGTACTTTGAATACGGCTTGTGGTGCACATCGAATGATGAGAATGTTTTCTTCTGAGAACGCTTGCGAGGGGTGGTTGAGAACGTCGTCTTGTATAGACTTTGAGATGACGATGCGAGTTGGCGCGTTAGGTTTTGTAGCGTGCTCTGGCAAAGCGACATGAAATGCAAAGGGCACGTGGTCATCGTCTTCCTGGGTGGAAGATGGATCAGTTGAATGAAATGCAGAGACTTGCCGACAGCCTGCCTTTGTGTGCAACTGGTTCACAAGTGCTTCGAGTGTTTCCCGTGCGATATTTGCAGGGAGGTTGATCGCAGGTGCGATGGATGCACCATCGTGTTCATTCACAAACTGAACGATGATATTTGGTGATGGCCGGATTGGTTCTGGGTCCGGCTCTGGAACACCATGATACACCTTTTGTCTTTTTGGCGGGGGAAGGAGTGTCGCCATGAGCGTTGTGGATGAGTGATCTTAATTAGTAAAAATATCCCCTGTGTCCAATCCAACACCCCGAGATGACCCGAATCACACCGTTAGAAAACAGAAAGAAATGATTCGGTTTTGGATTCCCGTTGCTCTATAATACGGAGTGCCCTGGACACTGGTTTGGACCCCTTTGATTTGCCGGGGTGCACTGCACCGAGTTGCGTTCACTGGCGAGGCAGTGCAATACTGCGGTCCGTCCGCTCTGCGCATGGCCCTTCCCCGACATCGTCGTAGCTCTGACACGTTTACCATGGAAACATTACATTTTGTTGTTCTCGTCCGTTGGACCATCTTTTTTGTGTAACGTAACCCTAACCCTAGTACTATCACTCATCAGTTTGTTTGCTCTTATTTGTGGGGTGGCCGAACAACCGTATGCTCGCCGCACAGACGCCTTTACCTTCACCCACATCCACAACTCCCTTTCTCCCAGTCTCCCTCCCTTCCCCAGCAATGGCAAGCAAAGCCGCTCAGAAGCGTGTATGGCTCTATACCCATCTCATTCCACTATCCTTCTCATCGACCCCATCTAGCTCACCAAGGAGTATATCAGCATGCAGAAGGAACCTCCGCCATTCGTCTGGGCAGTCCCAGACGAAAAGAACATTCTCACCTGTCCGTCCACCACTGTCGATTGAAAATCTGTTCTGATCCTCTTTCTTTAGGGAACTTCCTTATCGTATGGCCTTTTCCTTGTTTCTTCTCTTCAATCATCATTCACCATACGCAGCGTGGTCCCCCAGACTCCCCGTTTGCTGGTGGAGAGTACCACGGCGTCCTCCTCTTCCCTTCAGAATACCCATTCAAACCTCCAGGCATCAAGGTTACTAATTCCCATTCTATTTCAGACATTATCAAACTGAAATTCCCCCTAGATGTTCACACCATCCGGCCGTTTTCAGCCTGATAAGAAGATTTGTTTCTCAATGTCTGATTTCCACCCTGGAACGGTTCGTTCCCTTTCTTTCAAATTTCTATATCAACGTTGATGTTCTTTGGCTCCTTCAGTGGAACCCCGCTTGGAGTGTTGCAACAATGTAAGCGCTTACTTAATCCACGTACCGGGCAGACCGGATGTCCGTGATCATCATTTTTGATGGTTGCGGTCAACTACATTCTGCCGAAATACCCGTTCCGCCGTTGAATGATCACTAACTGTGTATTTTCAGATTGACCGGTCTACTGTCGTTTATGTTGTCAGATGAAATGACCACCGGGTCTATCACCTCCACGGACAACCATAAGAGGAACTTTGCTGCCAAAAGCCATACCTTTAACATGACTCAGTCTCGCTTCAAAGAGGCATTCCCGGATGTAAGTGGTCACCGTCTTTAATTTGTTGTTAAGGAGCTGATTGACGTCTCATCACTTGCTCTTGCTGTAATTTCCTGTTCCTTGCTTGCGTATGCCCGGTCTGTTGATCATTGCTTGTTGAAATGTGTGCAGTTTTGCACCCCCGCCCTCCGGGACTTGCCGAATATGGGCGAGCGAGAAACGGGAAAGCCTGACGCGGGGTCGACGGTAACATCCAGTGCGGCTAGTCCGTATACCTCTCCCGCACCATTGTCCTCCCCAGCAACACATGCACAGCAAATGACACTCCGACGAAACGCAGGAACCGTCCAAGCGTCAATAACAACAGTCGCTCCCATCGGTGTCGACTCCTCGAACCCTTTGACACACACGAACAAACCTGTCGTCCAAGGATGGGAGGCATCTTGGCTTTGGGAGAAATGGCGGTGGGGAGTGTTGATCGCGCTGGCGGTGATTGTTTCAAGACTCTCCACAAGTACCTGAGGACCCTGGCAGGTCGACGCGCATGAATGTTCTCGTGTTTTCTGGTTACAGTGGGGTATGGACTGTTCAGGTGCATGGCATTCAAGTAGCTCATTCCCCACGTTGCAAGCTTTAGCTTTAATCTTTCTCTTTCACCTATTTGGTTTGCCCACGAGCTCTGCAAAGTACCTCAACACTCCTTACTGCCTGCATGATTTTTTTATCTTTAGCTTGTTTGCTCGCGCGTTCTTGTTTCCTCTTGACCTTGTCTCTCGTTACCCGCCCATATGTTAGCAAGCAAATGTATTACAAGCTGTCTCAAGATTTGACATGAATTTGATCAGGGATTCCTATTGAGCATCATACCAGAGCCTCGCCACGGGGTGTTGAATGCAACCTAACAGTGGAACCACATTGTTCCAAATATCGTCTGAAACTTTATCTCGCTCCTGTCCCGCATTCACCACCACCCATCGACTGTTGCCCATTTCCTTTCCAATCCTTGCAAAGATCCGCCGAACCCTTGTCTGTACCTCCTGTTTTTCATATCTCTCCTCGCCATACCCGCCTCGTTGCATGGCGACTTCCGGGTTGATATCGAGGAACAGCGTCAAGTCTGGCGCAGGGAGACCGACCTCGGGGGCTTTGCACCACTCGTATGTAAGATTGAGCTGGGGACTCTTTTGGGCTGAGAACGCGATACCGGAGAAGGCGTAGCGATCCGCAATGACAGTCGTCCCTGATGCCAGATACGCTTGGATCGTTGGTCTATGGTGGGGGAACAACGCCATTATGGGAAAGTGGGGGGGATGTGGGCGTCAGGCAAAGAGGGGTTTCAGAATGAATGGGCGGCACGACGAGAGGGGGGAAGGGGGGGAGACGCACGCGAGTTCCCAGCGGTTGGCGGAGAAGAGGAGATGAATGGCGTGGTCGTCGAGCTCGGACTGGGAGCGTAGATAGCCGTCGATCATCTTTCCGATCGCTGTCGTTCGGTCTGGTCGTTGGTTGGCCGTGGTGGGATGGTCGTCGTGATCATCATGGCCCCTCGTCAGAGAGCGCGGGGGGTCTTACCTGGAAATTTGAGGAGGACGGCTTTGGGGGGTGCATTTGGGTCTGTCGTGTCCGCGCGGGTAGACTGGATGCGATCGAGGAGACGGGCTGCCTGCGTGCTTTTTCCGGACCTGTCGAGTCCTTCGACAACGATAAACACGCCGCGGGTAGTTGGTGTAGACATGGGGCCGGTGGACGTTGGGCGGAAAAGTCTCGCAGAATACTAATGAACAATAACAATAACGTAGGCAACTAGCGATGTCCGGTACATAGACGATTACGCAGTCACAGTACTGGCGCCACTCGCAGTCGCAGTGCATGCCTCGAAAACGCATGATGCGCAAACAGAGTGGCTAACTCTCGTCGCAGTTACCGTCCATCATCGGATCATCTTCGTGCTGGCTGTGAGACTGATCCAGGTCGCCCATATCGGCCAATCATCGATGCCGGGTGACAGGCAGTGTCGGATGCGCCGGGGAACGAATGATACTATCTACGGGCGTAGTGATGATGTCGAGCCTTTCTGGATACCGTTAAGCCCAAACGAAAAACTCGGGCGCGGTTTGGATCGGGGCTACCACAGCCATCGCAGGAATGGGGATATGGACGTGGGATTTGCACCTTTCGCGAGACTCTGGGCATCAATGCCCGGGAGTGCGTCGTGAATTCTGATCAGGCCCGGAGGCGATGACCTTCGGGTCTGTTAGTAAAGGGGACAAGGTCATGGCAAGCGCGACAAGTCGTAAAACCAAACATCGTGCGAGATCTTTGATCTGACGAGGATCCTCGGAGGTCGTGTATAATCAGGATGTCCCAGGATCAACCCGCCGAGCACCGAATCGCTCTTGGCGACGATAAGCAATCGTCCCTTGCAGACAACATCAACCCGATGTCCCAACTTGCATGTGTCAGGACGGTCTGATCATCGCAAGGAAATGGCACATTCGTCGAAGCATCTGCTGGTGCATCGGTCGGGTGATCTTTCCAGTGAGACGCAAGAAACCCGTGCTTGTTTCCCGGTACCTTCTCTCTACGCCGATCAAAGCAACGGATCCTTGTGGTTTGCGAGAACTGTGGATCCTTTTTCGTCCTACATGCTTCAGATCGCTCGTGTGTCTTGCCTTCCCTCTGGGTGGACCACCGGGAAGCGTTATTTCAGTTTGTTGTTCCGGATTGTTACACTGTTCCGCCGCATGAAAAGTAACGCCGTCACGGGAAGGCGACGGAAGACCTGCGAATGTTCTTTTCTTGTTCCTTTCGAAACTACATCTCACTGATTCCACCAGATAAAGTATGTCGAGGAAACACGTTTGAGATACGATCAATAGTCTCGGGTAAAGTGTGACCGGTTTCATTTAAGCTCCTCAGGGTGGCGTTCTGCAGAAGTTACAGTGACAGAGATTTCAACATCATCGCCACCGTTTCATGCATCTGGATGCAGTGGACGTAGGTAAGCATACCTGTTCTGATATCTGACACCAAACGGATAAAAATAAGTACATAAGTACTTGACCATATCACTCCTTTTGTCTAAGGGCGAAAACCGATGGAACGGGTCAACGATCATCTTCTGGGCACACTTCGCGAACAACGATGGGTCGTGCTGCCCCTTTCGAGGGAAGACGGATCAGAAGGCGCCTCCTTCATGCAATAGAGGGATTCTGCCATCCTTTGCAAGAAGGGGTTTCGCAGGTTCCGAGTTCTTCCAGTCCATCGTCTGTTTGACCTCCCGCCCTTAGTTTCGTCCCCGTTGTGCATCGAAGCGTCTGAACACCGAGAGTCTTGCAGTGTTGTCGTACCCTCGCGATCTAACGCCAATAGGCCGCTCAGAGACCCGTTCCCTGTTGATGACCGGGTTTCTCCCAGTAATAGATATCGGCAACAACCGTCGACCGAGTCTTCCCATTTATCATCTAATGGACTGATGCTGTGCAGGCCACCGGCTCACCGGTGACAAGCTTCTCCCGCCTTCTGCTAGATCCTTGTCGAAAAAGTTACCAGAGAACTGTTCTTCTACTTCCTTCAGGAACGTAATCGGAAGAACTCCATGATTGCTTGAATTATTGGAGAAGAGCACGCTCTCGACCTGCTGTGCCGATAACTGGATGGCGATCTCGCCGGGTTTCTGAATCGAGTCTAACATCGTCCTTCTGGCAAACATGCTCGTCGACACAAAGGGTCCACCGTGTGGATGGTTTATCCCATTCAGCAAGTTTCTCGATTGCTCCTCTCCGAAACCGGTTTGCGAACAGAAAAAGGCATATCAGAATGATGTTGACATCTGAGTAAACGGCGCGTTGCACTTACTAACGTCACAACTTTGACTCAGTGATAAACAGCGAGCATCGTAAGCGTCTGAGAGTGTCGCAAGCATTTCTTGCACAGTGCTAAATGAACCCTTGACGTATTTCCTCACACCTCCAGTTGTATCTGGCCTTGTAGGATCGAGAGTTCGTCGACTTGTCCTGGAACTACCAACGTTTTCAGTATTCGACAAGAAGGGGAGTCGACCATTGACCAACTTCAGTGGTGCAATACACATGAGACGTACTGGCTGGGTTGCACTCGCACTCATACAGAGTTTGTATAGTTTCTCCAGATACCATCAACTTATTTCTAATGATTGTTCAATCGGGTTTCAGGGCATCTGTTGATCTATAACTGCATGGTAGATTAGTAGGAAAATTCTCGTCATTCTCACCCAATGTCAGAATAGTCCATATCACCCGACATTTTGTTGTGAACCATGGTTATCGTGTTACGTTCATAATAACGGTCAGGACATTCTTTTGGGAGCCAATGGGATAGAATACAAGCAAACCTGTCATCGGGCTTTTAGAGTCAGATACGCTGGATTAACAATCGAGGACGCCAAAAAAAAGTCAACCACTTACAGTGCTCACTCGTTTGCAAATGATATCCCGTCACTGATAAAAAGGAAAGCTGCTAGGTTATCCTCATGGATCTGTTCCAGGCCTTTGATGCAACTGCGTGATCCGAGGCGCGGATCTTCTGTTTGGAAGATAATCATCCTGTCGCCGTGGCTAGACTCGAGGATACTGGCCTATTAACAAGACCGTCCCAGTACTTCTCTCAATGCTTCTCTCAAGCATTACAAGCCCCCGTACACACCGCTTCGGGGAGTCGATGAGCAGTAGATATTCCGGGCTTGCCCTAAACATTAGAGAACATTGAATGAGGCGGGCAATGATCAATAAATACTTGCAAACGATCCTGGTGAAACATCTGGGACAAGTGACGCTAGTCCATGTAAATCATGGGCACGTTTGGTGATGCAGGGTGGCCAGCTGGAACTCGGAAGATGTATTGAGGGAGCTCAAAAGGAACAACTAAACGAGGGGCATAGAAGATCGGTGTTGACATCGTAGACCCAGGGGAAAGTGAAAAGGCGGCTTGTCCGTTTAGAGAGGCCCCGTTATTTGAAATCCCTCAGCCCGCCTTTCACCCTCGTGGCGGCATTTTGAGAATAGATGAAAAACACGAGGGTGTCAAACGGGTTGTGAGCACATGTCGCAAATACCAAGTTGACATACCTCTGCGCGCCATCCATGCGGTAGGGCTAAGTGTCTTCTGATGACCGGACTGCTTGCAAGCTTTTTCGATGGGACACCATCATGCTCGTTCAAAGGCTCCATGAATCAAATGGGATCAAACCGGACATTCCCTGGGGTATCGTTGGGAAGAGAGTGGACCCATCCTGAAACAGGCTAAACATGATTGGCGATAGGTCGTGCTTGGTGCTCGCGTTGGGGGCACGTCCATTGCGTGGAGTGCTCATCCATGCCCCCGACGACATTATCTCACTTTCCACTCAGTGGATAAACGATTCAATCTGTCGGCTGAAAGGGGATTCGGTTGTTCTCGAGCCCAACATCAGCAGAACACAAATCCGCGCCACTCCACTTACAACCCCAGGCAGCGAGAATAGAGACAGTGTGGCGCAAAGCGATAGATTGCATAGTAGTTTAGTAGCTAGAACAATAAGCATTTAGTCGTCTCGAGCTTCAATGGTAAATCTTCCCTTTGAGAGTACCGGAATAGAATATGACCTTTTGAATGGGGTCGGGTCGTTCCTACACGTTGAATAGATCATTGTCACGACCAAGAAACCACATGTCAGTCCCGGAACGAGTTTCGAAACGTGCCCAAAAACGAGGTACATCTGAGGATGTAGTAGGTGTGTGGCGCAGTGAGATGACCCGGAAAAGCCCACGAGTGATTCAGAAAGTCGGAAGAGAGGAAACAAGGAGCAGACAAAGTTGTCATAGATACTATCACGCGGCGCGTGCCCACAAAAGAGAAGAAGACAGTTCATAAGTACGATTCGCTGCACATGGAGTGAAAGGAGTCGTTGCACGATCTAGATATGGTTCTTGTCGAGAAACTGCTCAAATAAGTGAATAGCGCTACATGATAGACTGACTACTGAGTACTGAGTACTGAGGCCTGAAGGTAGACTCTGAGAGTAACGCTTTTCAACACTTTGACATGGATGATGTTTGTGGACCTGTACAACCGAAGGCGGTGACTCGCTAAGGTCCATCCGATGGCTCCACACTGCAACTTTCATGCATTAACACTGACAAAGGGCAGATCCCCAGTTCAGCATCTTATCAACGATCATCGCAACAGACGTTGAACCGGACACCAAATGATACCTCAAATGACACCCACGCACATGAACTATCCTTCTCCACGCGGCGTACACGTCCCAGAGACGTACGCTAATGATGACTACGACCCATATCGACCACCTCGTCGCAACCGCTACAGCAGTTCGGTACGCCAGACACCACGTATCGGTGATGTGGCGTGGATCACCTCCCCCGAACCAACACCACAAACACCATATGCCCCTCCGACACCATGGATGCCTCCCCAGCAGGCTCCATCCTCCCCTGCATATCGCCCAGCGAGCGCTGCCCCTCCTAGCCCAGCACCGACAGTTGGGGAGCATATGGCATTGGATGACTTTGAGCATGAAATGGTAGATCCGTATCGGCCTATGCGCCAGCGTGGTGGTCTATTCAAGTCATTTTGGAATGGCCTGAAGAAATTCTCCAGGTTCCAGCCTCCCCCGTATCGTCCGCGACCGAGCTCGTATGGGAGTCAGATGATGGAGATGCCAGTACCAGTACTGAGCTCGGCAAGCGAAGGAACGCAGTATGTAGACCCAAGTCCCACTGAGACGGAGGAACAGCGGGGTGCGACACCGTATGGCTCACCATATGCACGCCCAGTTCATCTCAGCGGTTCCGTTGTTTCCGCTGGCTCACGCCGTGCATCGCCCGTGCCGTCTATAAAGATTCCTTCCGTACGTGGCTCGCCCATACCTATGCCCATGCGCTCTGTGGAGACTTCGCCGTACGTGCGGCTGGCCAGCCTCAGGGCCACGCCTGCAGTTCCCCCCGGTGCGCTGCGTGCGTCGCTTGCATCCACTGCTTCAGCAGAGGTCCCCATCAGAGTCATTTCGCCATCTATGTCCCCCTCTCCCCAGCCCGCCTCGCGTCGTTCTCTACGTGCTGCAGCATCCCCTGTCGTGGCCATACAAAGAAGCCCGCCACAGGGCGGGTTAGAGCCAGGAATCCTTGCTCCCCCATCGCCAATGGGGGAAGGTTCTCAAACGCTGCACGAACCTGCACCTGTGCTCCCTCGGCTCGACACCCGGTTCCCACCCGGGCCTCTAGGTCCTACCATACAAGGACCCAAAGCCGGTAAAATGCCCGAGCCCTTATCTCCTGATGGTTCGCTTGCTTCAACCATCGCGCAATTCCGACGGTTCGTCACTGGGTTAGATAACCTACCGTGGGTATCGGATGAGCAGATTGCAGACGAGTACGTGCCTGCGGATAATCCAAGGAGTCGAATGCGGGGTAGGTTGAGACGGGGTGCAGATCCATCGTGGTATAATGCGCGGCCGGAGGTGATAGACCGGCCGCCGTACTTATCCGAATGGGATATGTGGGCGATGCAGTCGGCGGCGGCGTTGTGGGATGGTAAGGGGACGCGCCCAAGAGAGTGGGGAGTGATGTATCCGCGTGGATACGTTGGCTCTACTTATCCACGTCGCCCTCGTCAGTAGCGCACCCCGCGATTTATTCGTTGCATCTACGTATTTGCTGCATCTACGTAATTATATTTTTGGAAGGCAGGCAGGTGATGGGGATGATCCGTTGCCATGGAACGTCTTACGGAGCAAGCCTCGTGATCAAGTCAAGAGCCAAGGACCACAGTCGGGGAACACCGAATTAACAGGATATTGAACTGGTGGCTGAACTCTAACTTTTGTTCTTGTTCTTGTTCTCTCTTGTCGTTCGGGAGTCGCCGTGATTGGAACTTGGGCGGGGGTGCCAATCTGCCTTTTCTTTTTTCCCTGGCAACCCCGACTAGTAAAGCTATCAGTGTACAGTTCCACTGATAAGTTTCATGTGTTAGGATAGTGACTCTGGTGCGCATGCGTGATGCGTTGAATAATCTCTAGGTTGACGGCCTTCATAACCGCACGCACCGGTGTCTCAGCATGGTTGAGACAGACAGCGCATCCGGAACATGCCCAAATCTCGTAGGGTAAGTTGGTCTGCATTACTCGATGCATCCATGCGTTTGCATGTTCGGTACCTTCCGACGCCACGCATGAGGCTCAAGTATGCCATCTCTGGAATTAATTTCGTTCCGAGCTATCGCATGTGGTGGGCGGCTTGATGACCGAGCGCAATGGGCATCAAATCAGTATGTCACGTAAGGAAGGGTATCTCCGGTTACTAAATCGATTTACAATCATGTGTGGAAGAGAACCAGAGGTACTGGATGACGTGAATCATGGGTATGGAGAAGCGCGGATGGAAAAAGTACTTGGGATATGAGAGCTATGTGGTGGTTCTGTGGCTGGGTGCAAACACGCGGCCGTAAGGCGCGGTGGAACTTTCTTGTCCACCTCGTCCAGGTATCTGATTCCGCAGCTCCACCCGCATCTCGCTATGCCCCGGGCATCGTTCGAGGTGTACAAACATCGTGGAGTCCCTTGAAAATGTCTTGTCGCAGGTTGGACATGCCCACTTCACGGCAGAGTGTCTTTCGCGAATATGCCTCGCAAGGCTTGAACGCGCCATCAGTTTCCTCGTCGAGCACTGGTTCCAAACACACCGGTACAATCGTGCATCGGAATTGACATTGTGCTTTTGATTTAGATGTGTCCTGATGTCTTTGACCTGCAGATGTTCACCACAAGGTGTCCTCAGGTCCATCCATTGACATATGATCCTTGATTCATCAATAAGAATGCGGTTGAATTCAACCATGTCCTGGTTAGTGTTGAGCACGAACCTCTGATTAAAAAAAAGAAAGGGACGGGTACCCATATCGACCAACTTCCATCGCAGAAAAAACCGTCCAGAATGTTGGGAGCGTTAGATAGGAGTAGATCCGCGTCGCGAAGTATGTCCGGGCTAAAGGCGCCCGAGTCTCCCGCACCATACGGTTCGCCACTGTGGGCTAAACTCCATTCAAGGCATGGGGTGGTTAGTGTGGTGTTTGGTTCATCGAAAGGACATGGTACCGGCTGTGGGTCGGCAGGGAAGGATGCGGCAAACGGGTAGAGTAAGCGTGCGCGAACGCCCGTTTTTGAGATAGGTATAGAGCATGGAATGACAGGGATGGCACTGAATGACGCGTCTTTGCGCATCGAGGGGTGGGGGACGGGCAGTCGCTGCGAGCGAGACACATACGAGGAACACGATTGTTCGGAAATACATGTTGCATCTAGGCAGTTATAAAGATGTTAGGTGTCGAGGCCGAAGATAGAAAATGGCATCATTTACCAAGAGTGATACGTGGTGATTGGTCAAGGGAGCGATCACTGTGTGGGACGTTGTAGTGGTTAACTGAGTTCTGAGGGTTAACAACCGAGGCTTCCCGAGCAGAATTCAGAGCAAATGTCTTGACAGGTGTATGGTTGACAGGGAATCTCGGTTCCATTGTACGACGCGTGCCATCCTAGGCTAGACGTTTCTTCTTTTATTGGGAGTATATGCATGACGTACTCGTGCTCATCCGGCCGCTGGATGCGATATAATGATCAACCACCCCATGATCCACAGCAAGCGTGAGCTATCTTTCCGATCAAAAAGGGAAGTGAGAACCAAGCTGGGCGGGAGAAACCGAAGAGGACGTCAGGGTCAGGGCACCTATGGTGTGGCACTCACGGAATGACACCACGGGCCCGATTATCCTTGACATAGAGAGGGGGCCCGGGTGGTTCTCGACTGGCATAGTGCAGGAGGTCTTGTGGCCGTGAGTCATGTAGCCAATGGGCAGGCCAAGAAAAATTCCGCCACGTCGAATGTTGTAGTTGTCAGTTGCATCAGCCCTAGGCGCTTGAACATAGCAATCTGGGACTTCCCGAACTATTGGAAGTAAGGTTTAGCTGGAATGAATAAGATCTTGGTAGAGATTATGCACTTTCCGTATTGCGACTCTCGGACCCTGGGTCCCGCTCGAAAAAAAGACCAGGACAGTCTGAAACAAACTCGTAATGGCTGTTTTCATTGGAGTGTCAGATATGATAACGGGTTGTTGAAATACGCATCCGTAACGGGATTTGCCGGCTCCTGTCTTTGGAAGAGAGGTGACCAAATATAGACGTAAAAAGTCTTGTGGCTGGCGATACCCCAATTCAGGCAGCAGAAGCAGTGGTTCATTTCAGCCTTGAGTAATAATTCTAGTGCCAGTTCTTTCATAAATTGCTCCGGCATTGCGCGCCAACTTTACGGACGCGTAGATTCAATACCCTGTCACAAGAGCTAAATTTCTCCACATCTGAATCAGCCGGTGAGCGCCGCCATCTTGAACCCTCACCGATAGGATGTACTGTTGAATGTCAAAATGGTAAAACCTATAAAACTCGAATGCCAGCAATGAGTGTCGTCAAGCGTCATTTTGAATGATTTGAAGAGATGAATCACGTACACTCTTCTCATGACCGCTGATCGCACACACGCCTAACGTAGAAATGGTCGGACACAGGAACGAACAACCCCGCGGTGTTTCAGCGACAAGTACAACTGGAATGGATACATTGTAGCGGGTCTTCGGTCCGTACTAACCACCTGCGGGCGCACCGGGTCGTCCGAGGCAGATCATCCCATCACCTGTTAGACCCCCATAAATCTGATTTGGGCCCATCACACACTTTTCTGAGATATTACTATGACGCTTGTTTCTTTTCCGCGGGCTGCCTATTTTCTCTACGGGAAACTTTAGTGACGAGGAAGCCACAGAGACACCCAGCGTCCATCGACGGTTATTAGTGGGTTTCGAAGTTCGTGCCAAGATGCAAGTTGACGCTACAACCTTTGAAGGCCGGCATCTCGGCAGAGGTTAAATTCCGACAACACTCCGGTCGAAACTGTTAGAACTCTAATGCAATTGCCCATCCCCAGTCCCGACAATGGCCAAGGCAGACCCACACCGCAATGATCGCATCATCAAAAGGTACATTCAGATGCGGCACTTTTCTGATTTAGTTGGAACCAAACCAGGTTTGATATAGTTGTTTAGTGAATTGAACTTTTCTTGCGTTGGAGGCACGTGATGAGGCAGACCCTTCTCACGGTCTCAGCCTTTCTGTGAGCTCACACCGGTACACCTCCGACACAGAATCCTCAAGAAATCAGCAACATGGTGAGTGTTCATGCTACTAAAGACCATCTAGCCCGTTGTGCATTCCGTTCCATACGAAACGAAGATGCATGGGGTAGATGACACAGTGGATGTGTCAAGGATGGGTTGGATGTACCACATGTGGACTTGGCTCTGTACTTTGGCCAGACTGCTGACCCATCATTTCTCGACAGACAAAAGGTTTGTTTTGATGGTGTTTTCCCCGTCTTTGCTGACGAGCGTGTTGGTTTTCCGACTCACTCTGTCCTTCTTGTGATGATCAGGTACTTCATCCTTTGGGTGAGTTTCCCTCGCCGACTCGACCGTGCGGACGGGTTGCTGACTTCATGCAGTAAGCGTCACTCCAAGACCCACACGCTTTGCCGGCGCTGTGGCAACCGCGGGTTCCACAAGCAAAAAAAGAGTGCGTTCTTGTCGGTACACAAAGCGATGAATCTAATAGCGCATGGTGTACGCAGCTTGCGCGCAGTGCGGGTATCCGGCTGCCAAACTCCGGTCGTACGAGTGGAGCGTAAAGGCTAAGCGCCGTAAGACTACTGGAACCGGTCGTATGCGGTACCTCAAGAATGTACCGAGACGGTTCAAGAACGGGTTTAGGTGAGCATGTTGCGTCAGGGTCTCTCCCGGAATTTTCAACTGCGCGTCGTTAGAGAGAATACCGTTGCCAAGAAGCATGCCAAAAAAACGACCGAGGCATGAATATGTCTGGATCGATAAAGGGTCGAGGCTTGGCATCGCATTGTCGTGTACAGTTTATTCTTTTGCTATTTCTCCATGTTCCCAATACCGACTTACAGCGTCAAATACATGATCCACGGCATGCTCGAAGGAGGACAATGAAGCTTGAGGCTTGACAGATGGAGGATAAAGAATATGAAAAAAATAATGATAAGATGACATCTTGTAAGGGTATGATAGCCCCTGACGACGCGATACAATCAATCGTCACCATTCTGCAGCTTATGGACACGCAAATGCTGGTTCAGATTATCTCGCCGACTAAAGGATCGCGTGCAGTTCTCGTATGTGCACAACCATGCTTGAAGAAGAGAAATGTGAGGGGGTTAAATACAGATCGAACACCACCTACGTTTTTCGTCTGTGTGGATCGATCGAATGTGCCGCTTGAGATGTTCGCCTCTGACGAAACACTTTCCACAGCCCTGAGCGTGGCAGGTATAGGTCCGCACGCCCTTTTTTGTCTTATCTCTGCTGGCGGCATAGATTGGCTCACCGTTGGAGGTGGGCACTTTGCGTCCCCTGGACTTTTTGGTGAGGTTAGGGATCGGGATCGGGACTCTGGTTATAGAGCGGGAGCCGCGACGAGAAGGGCGGATGGCGGGGCCGATACTGGTTGCCGAGAAGGAAGTGGGACTCATGCTCATGGGGGACGGAAGGAAGTCGGAATCGGAGGGGCAAAGATCGTCGTTGGACATGCCCTCCTCCGAGACAGCGGTGTTGACTTGGCGTGTTACTGACGGCACTGTGGGGGGTGTTATGGGGAGAGTGACGTCTGAGAGATGTACGGTTGACTGTGGGAGGATGTCAAGGATATCGAGTGGGTCGAATGGCTGGGGAGTGTCCCAATGGAAAGGATCTGGCCAAAATTCGGCATCGTGTACCGCAAGTTCACTACTAAACATTCTGTCGATGTCAGACATGATGTGGGGTGCAGAAAGAGCGACATTGTGAATCTAACCATGGGAGTGTATTAAGACCCTCGTTCGACTGAATGGGTGGCTGTGTCAGGGGGGTCGGTCGAGACTGTAACATGACATCACTCAGGGGTTTTCCTTTTATAGATTAAAATATGTTATCTCTATATATAGTTATTTCACGTGAAATCATCCTAACACGTGCTCGTCTGAGCGCTCTTCTTCCGTTCTTTTCCATCCCCAATGTCGCGCTCGTCGTCCTCGTCCTCGTCCAGCTCAATCACCCTCGACGACCAGGACGAGAGCGTGCGCATCGCCGTCTCTGCACTCGGAGACATGAAAAATGGCACAAGATCTTCACCTCGTACGTGTATCTCCATTTTACTACATCCATCACCCCAATCTTGCTCAGCATCTGTCTCGTCTCCGCCAACCTCACCACCGCAAGAACACATCCACCCAGATTTCGTGTCCAGGGTCACTAGCATTCCTCTCGTCACGACGGCCCTACGAGCATACGAGCACGGAAAAGCGAGCTCACGCGTCGTCAAAGTCTGTCTCCTCGTTCGTCCATCCTTTTCTTATTTGCTTATATGCGTCAGTATGGTGCGGAAATGATGGAATCTTCCGTAAAAAATATATCTCGTCCCGTCATCGATAGACTACCTGTCGATGTAAATCAGTTGGACGAGTTCGCTTGTCGGCAACTCGATAGGGTGAGTCCCCGAAACGCGTCTCGTCTCATTCTCACTTTTTTCACCCAGTTCGAGAGATATCGCCGTGCGTCTACTTCCGACGACAAAATGCCTCTTGATATCCCGCCTTCTCAACACACAGACACGCGCGAATCAACATCCCCATCTCGTAACCACGACAATTCCGCACCTGACACCGCCGATGATGGTGATTTGTTGCTTTTTTTATCTTATCTTATTCTCCGTTTCTCTGACACCTGATTCCGTCACCATAGCCTCCATCCCATCCTCCCTACCTCCGCCCTCAGCAACCCAAAGCCGCACTCCGACCCCACACTCTCAAGATCCCAGTACCCATTCAGACAACAACCCAAACAGGCAAGTCTTGCCGCGAAGTCGTTGGCAATCCGTTCTTCTTGAAGCGGGCGGTATTGGTGCTGCAGTAAGCGAAGAAAGCATGCGACGGTTAAAGTACTGCTTGCAATGGCTCCAAGTATGTGTCCTCCAAGCATCCGCTTTCCAACTTGGCTCACCTCCTTGTTTTACAGTATGCTACAGCACATATCGACTCCCAGATCCTCATTCTCCGTGACGTTATCGACTCCCTTCAGTCTTATGTCATCGATTCGTCCACTTCAGATGCCTATGTTTCTCCGACACACATGCGCACATTGCAAAACGTTCGCAGAGATGTCGTGGATACCATTCGCCAGGTCGTAGATGTAGTAAGCAAATATGCGGGCAGCGCACTTCCCGAACCCGCTCGTGCCCGCGTTCGCGGTTTCATCCTCCACCTCCCTCAAAGGTGGGCTAGTGCAGCTGGTGCAGGTACCACGCATGGCATACCGGAAGGTACACCAGGCGCAAGCTCGGTTGCAAGGGCATCTGCCGGCGGCGCAGGTACCAGTCGGCGAGGGTTGAGCGGCAGACAGCGCAAAGAGCGTACCGCCGGTGGGCCAGATCGTTCTTCATCCGGGACTCCGGCGTCATCTCGAGCTTCATCACCCTTGGCATCTCCGCGTGCAAGCATAGGCCGTCCGACAGCCAGCACAGCAACGCGAGCAGCTCAACACATTTTAACACTTGCCATGGAGAGCTTGGACATGATGCGTGGCGTGACAGGCGTTGTAAAGGAAAGTTTGGATCGTGCAGACGCGTATGTCATAGGTTATGCTTAACATTTCCGAGGTACTTACGCTACGCAGATGGGTGGAACGGTTACGTATTATTGGCGTTCAGCGACAACAGTCACTACCCGATCCTTCATTCGACAGCCAGCAACATCGGCAATCGTTACCTGGGTTATCCTCCACTCCATCAACGCCCGCTCAGGCCAACACACCGCTTTCGATCCCATCCACCCCTGCGGCCTATCCTTCACCTGATGGGCTTCGGACGGGAATTCGGCTAAGCGAAATGTCCGCACGGGCTTCATTAAGTGAGCTGCGTCTGGACGAAGATGAAGAGGTTGCAGATGGTTACGAGACGCCCAAGTATGGATTTCGATCACTGCACGAAGAGAGAGAGGAACGCACTTGGGAAAAACAACGTGACGGAGACGACACACGACAGGGCATGATAGTGGACGACGATGGATGAATATCTTTCTCTTTCTCTTTCTTTGCACCGATCTACTCGCGACTCGTTTCGACTAGCATGGACGTGTATTTTGTGTCTGTTCTGGTATTTAGCCAATATAAAATGTAATTGCCTGAAATGGAGAATGCCTCATGAACACATACGACGACCTCTCCTGGCCCTCCCTCTACCCGCCCAATAGAGAGGTTGGATTCCTAGGTCCACCTGTAAGACCGAATGGTTACTACCTCTCTGACCTCGACGGTACGTCATAACCCGTCGTCAATGCCCAGTTACAGAACCCAATCCCAATCCCAGACATCTTCCAATTCACGCTCTACTGGACATTGATCTTCCACCTCCCATTCAGTTTCATCGCTGGCATATATGCCCTCTTTAATATCTCGTTTCCACCCGCAAAGAATGCCGGGGCCACCACCGTCCTTGTGTCGCCCGTCGTTCATACTCACGAACACGCCCACTCGCGCTCCCACTCATACACCCAGTCTCAACCTCCGCCGCCGTCTGAACTCCATGCAAACACAACGGTTGACGCATGGCCTGCACCCCCGCGGACCAACCCACGCCGATCCCGTCTGACGTTCGCCTTTCTCGTTTTGTTCACTTTTCTCGGCGCGAGCCTCCTCCGAGCGGTTGTCAGCGCGGCCGTCATCGCGTGCGTGCTCTACGGAGTCTACCATGCCGGTGGGTTTTACATGTCAACGTATGTCTTCCTATGGTGGTGCACGTTCATGGGCTGATGTGTTTGGTGGTGGCAATAGATGGATCCCGTTCTTATGGGCGGCGATTGAGTCGTTGGTTGCATTACTCGAGTGCGTCCTTCTTTCGCCCCTTTCCCTTTTTCTTTTCCTGGTCCGGGGCGTGAGCGGGCTGATGGGATGTAGAATTTGGCCGTCGATTATTGATCTCATTTGACGTGGCACGTAAGGGGAGCCACGGTGCAAGTTCGATTCTCCTGGGACGGCCATCACAACGTCGATTCACACGCCCAGCTTGACGTCCGTGTTCGATATTCGATATTCGACAAGGGATAGACGCTATCGGTGGTCATCTACTGGTAACATAGCTGAGCGTGTATAGGTATCCAGCGACATCAATGGTAGATGGTCAGGGGATGGCCTTCTTTTTCTCCGATCACGCCAGGGTTGAACGCGGATGAACAACAGACTGGGATGCGTACATGCATTTCTCCCCCTTTCTTCTTTCACCCGATCCCGATCTTGCGTGTTGGCATGTATCATGCACAGCGACGTGATGCTGTCGGTCGTATTTGGCTGCTCTTTTCTTATCAAGTCGCCGTTCCAAAGGCCCCACTGTGGTATGTACGACCACAGCCCACGCCATCATAAGTGGTCGCACCCGTTGGGTGTGGTGCGATGATGCTCAAGACGGCGTCCCTCGCCCGTGCATGCGCATCAGGTCGTATTGCACGCTCTTGTCGGTGATTGAGGGGGGGTAAATATCGCTGTGGCGCGATTCGCGATTCGCGCACACGCACAAAGAAAAGAAAAGAGCTTTCCCGGAACAGCCAAGGGAGCAGGACGGTGATGCTGCAGCAGATGACTGCCTGGATGAATTTGGTTCGTTGGACGCATCGCAGGGCGGTCTGGACGCGGTGGGACACGACATTTGCTGAAACGATGTAGTCCGTTCACGTCCCATGGCATGGCTGGTGATCGGAGCGGGGTGGATCAGATGCAGGCGAGGAGTGGAGTCTGAGACGATGGCTGGATATAGCCTAGGGAGAGCTTCATGTTGGACGTTGATCGTCGTCGTTTGTCAAGGTGCGTGGATGTATGGATGTTTGTATGAAAACGTCGTTCCAGTCAGGGTTACGACGACGATTGATCATCTGGCGCGCAGTCTAGATCTGGGCGAGGTACTGGTCGGCGACAGGGCGGTGAAGGGGGGGGGGGCTAGAAAGTACTCGAGGGATATGATATGGGAGCGTAGAGGACGGAGCGCCGGTGAAGGCGCAGCGACACGTCATCAGTCTCTCGAATCTCTTTCATCCGTCCCTATAGCAAATGTGCCGTCGTGTCGTGTTTAGAGCGCGGCGATGTTCGCATCGCGGATAAGACGGGGACTGGGAGGGAATTCGGTTTCAACTTGAAGGGCTTCGCACGAGGCATGGTATCGCGAGCTGCGAATGCGTGCTACGAGAATCATCCGAACACTTATTTTATTTTCCCTTCTTCTTTCCAACGGTTGGAACCCTGAGATTTCATACATCGGAGCGAAGTGCACGAACATGTTCATTACGGACAAAATGCTTGACAACCACGTTTGATCCAATGAACATCGTGTGTTTTCTTGTTTGCCAAACGGCCCCCTCCCCGTTCATGAAAGGTTCACGTCCCCCTCTGGTTATTTGCCTAAACGCGCCATATTGTTCATCTTGCCAGAGTGATCGACTTTGTGCCATGATCGGACCTTGCTCGGCAGAAATCTCGACACGATCTCACTTGCCATTTCATTGTATTTTTTTTTTTTCATTCTTTCTTATCTAGTACGGCACAGAACACGACAGAGCACAAAGCGATGCCCCTCGCTTCGCCCAATTCGCGTCCAGTCGGTCTCAATAGGGTTTCATATCTCATTGCGAAGATGGGCAACACACTTGTCCATCCGCTAAATTCATATAATGACGAGGGGCACGTGTGCACACACAAGTATAGCCGAAGAGCGTATATTGCTTCGATGGCGCGATAGACTGGGGCTAGATGTCCCTCATTCTCAGCTTACGTGTTGTCCCATCTCTGTGGGATATTGTATTTTTTGGACACTGGACGCGTAGTCGCTATGCGTGACTTGGCGTGAGATTCGGACAGAGGCTATCGTAGGTCGCCGCGCCACGCTGATAGTGCCATCAGGCCCAATGAGGCCATGTTTTCTAGAAACAACTGCTACTCTCGCGCGGATCTTATACGAATCGCCGTTTCGAAACGGGATGGGTGACAGATGTCGAACGCGATGGCAAAAGGGGAGAGGAGCCGATCTAGGATGTATACGCCTTGCGTTGTCGAAAAAAACAAAGACGTCGTGCGAGAGCTGCGTTCGGTGGTCGTCTGTATCGCCTTTTGACGCTATTCAACCACCGCCATCTGTGCAGTGCCACTTCTGGGGATCCGAAGCTCGGCCTGTTCACTTTTTATTTTTCCGCTTGCACTTGCAATGCGTTCAATATCGGGTTTCGGAGGGGTGCACGTGTCGATGGTGCCAACGGAACATGTGTCCCGATAATGGACCTGGGGCAGCTAAGCGAACGGGTCCATGTCAACGGCCTGCGTGCGTGTGCACATTGCGCCTGCCATCGATCGGGAGGGACAGGCCCGGGTGTGATGTGCCTCTTCTAGGTGCACTCAGATTCGCAGGGGTTGCGAATTGGCTACATAAACAGGGCCAAGGTTTTTGGACAGGATGGGGAGACCCTGAGCGAGAGAGAGAGAGAGAGCCTGCGCGGCAATGAGTTTGTCGTCGTGAACGGGCCTCGTGTCGATCGATCGATGCTTTTCGAGGTCCGACCGGGGGGTGACGATAGACCGAAGGGGTGCTTGATCTGAAAGACGATCGATGATGGACAGGTGTGCGTCGGGCTCGACGTCGGCGACCGTAGTGCTATTCGAGAGGCGATGGGCGGTGGCGATGACAACGCTGTGACGTACCGGTCATCGGAAGGAGCTCGCTGCTTAGCGCGAAGAAAGTTAGAAATGCATGAGGCGAGGAATGTTCGATCGGGACTTTGCTGCCCAAACACACTGAATTTTTTTTTTTTTCGCAAGACGACCTTACGTGGTGGCAGTGCCGAATGTCTATCGCACGCACGTTCGTCGTCGTCGTCGTCGTCGTCGTCCCGGCCCCATTTTTTCCCCTTGCTCTCTTCGAAACGAGGGACCGAATTGAACGTAGATGGAATGGTGTTCATGTATGCATCCGCATGGAATGCCCTGGCGTGTCGCCAAAGGCACCGTTTTGACGTTCCAAGTCAGCGTCGCTTATCTTGAACCCCGCTTGTGCGAGCACGATTCTTTCCGGGATCCGTTCGGGGTAATTTGCAAACGCATGTGCTATAATTGTGTTGAAACCAAGGAACGGTGAGGTGGGTCGTGGGTCAGGCTGCTGGATAATAGGTTCAATTATCTGACTCGCGGGGTCTTTGAGAGAGATGTGTTTCAGACTTGGCTGATAACCCTTGGCGGGTTTCGAATCGATGACCCTCTTTTTTTTTTTTACCGGAAGCGAACGGAGGGAAAATTTGATACTCGGACACAAAAGCTTAAAATCAGTTGTTTTTTCTCCCCTCGGTGGAGTGGCCTGGCCAATTAGATGAGTACATAAGCATCCGACGGAAGAAAAAAAATGAAACAAGAGCGCGGAAACTTTTTGTCTTATCTTATCGACTGGCGAATCGCACACGGACACGTATCTGACTGCGTGGGATAGAGCGAGCGTACATAAACGTGCTGACACGCGTGTAAACATTGCGGCCGCGCCGAAAGTGGCGGGCCGACGACGGGTGCGATAGGCGGTGAGATAGGCACCCATTTGGTGTGCCGCGGGTTGGGACGGGCGTAGAGGGTCCCAAAGAACGAGACATGTTCCATGTTGGATCAGAGTCGGACGCAGACGGGGGAACCCACGATCACGTACAGCCTGGGCCGTAAGAACGATGATGTGATGGGCGTCGTCTCGGTCGAGGAGGCATAGATCACTGGTTCTGTCAGGCCATGATACGAGCTTTAAAACTTTGGAAGGTTTCCATGAAACAGGTCACCAAGCCTGAAGCGATTTCGAGCCGCGGTGGGAGATAAGATATTGACCCTGGGGGGACGGCGCCACAAAACAAATAGATATAAATAATGATGTACATTCAGTATGTAATAAGCCACGCAGATATCCGAGAGTAGCATAAGCAACGCAGATATCCGAGAGTAGCGCCCATTAGCGATAAATTTTTCGCCGGATTTGAAGATAGTGAATATATGAAGTCCCGCTCAAAAAAAGAGATGCTCATGTGCATTTTGGTACACAATTTTTGTGCAGAGAATTGATAAGATATAATTACGAATTATCACTCGAAAATTCTAGTAATCTGATTGGCCAGACGTGGTTATCTATTAGTTTATCGGTTCCCGTCCACCACAAATCATAAACGCGCCGTGCTCCCTTTTGTTCCTTCAACCAACTCCCCCTCCCCGCCCTCCCTCGTCCCCCCCGTCTCTGCCCGTCCCCTCCTCACCCCCTCATCCCACGACTCTCCATTCTTCCTTCCTTTCTCTCTAGGTACCCTCCCCGCCCTCGATCCCAATCTCTCTCTCACCCATCCTATTCACAGTCCTCTACTTTCTACCCTGCTTTAATCGTATCCCTAGATAATCCTCTCTCAAAAATGTCGCCCGTCGTAATGGAATCCCCAGCTATAAACATGCACCATCTCTCCCGCATACAACAACAGTTCTCCAGCACAGCTTCCGACCAACACGCCCCGTCCCCACCGGCTCTTGCGGATGCCGCACACGCACTCCACCAGCGCATCGCCTCCAGCGACTTCGCCACCTACGAGCAGCTCCTCTCCCAGCAAAAGGATCGTTCACACCAACCACCCCCCGACGACCAACCCAACGCCCTCAGCCCGACCGTCGAGAAGCAGTCCCCCCAGCAACGCTCAGACCATCCACCCACCCAGACTTCCGACCATGTCGACGCCCCACCGCAACCTCAGCCTGCTCAGCCTCCCCAGCCTCCACAAAAGCCACAGCAGGCTCCACAACAGCAGCGCACGGGCTGTACCAATTGTGGAACTGTCGACACGCCTCTCTGGAGACGCGATGCCCAGGGAAAGACCATCTGCAATGCTTGCGGTGAGTTGGCTCGATCCTTTTTCATCTCATCTACTTTCATTTCCTCTTCATCCTCGCGTGTCGCTGTGTGGCACGGGTTGGGTCGCGGGCGCCCACGCTTCATGCTAGCCGGTCGATGGCATATCATCATGCTGCGTTGCGGCTACATCTACACCGCGTGTTCTCGGCATGTCTGGTCGGACATGATGGTGATTGGCCCAGATTCTTTTTTTTCCTACGCTCTTGTCCTACCCTACCGTCTTGTCAGTGCAGTAGCAGTGTGTGCTGATTGAAATGTGTGCAACTCGTGGGCACTTTGCTTGCCGTTTTTCGCTGTTTATCGTCATTAGGTCTCTACCTCAAATCACGCAAGGTGGCCCGTCCCACTTCTTTGGCCCGCACTCCAACGCCTTCTGTTGCTTCTTCCAAACCTGCATCCCAACTCCCAAACGGTGGCGGGGAATCCGACATGTCAAATCCAAATCAGGCATCTGCTTCTTCTCTCAATCAGCACTCAAAAATTACGGATGCACCTTCCTCGTCTCCACAGACTGAGGGCTCCGGTCAGCCCCAGCAAAAACCCGTGTCCAAGTCCACTTCATCCGCAAAGCCGGCTTCTGCCACAGGTGCGCACACCAATGTTGGCAGTGGCACGTGCCCTGGGGATGGACGCTGCGATGGCACTGGAGGATCCAGCGCATGCGCTGGCTGCCCAACACTAAACAATTCTCTTGCAGTGTCTGGGAGAATCGATGGCGAACCTCCAACCACGGACGACGCTGCGCCTCCCGCCGTACAGACAGCATCTCCCGCCGCCGATACTTCCTCGCCTGGCGTTGAGGGCGACAGCCCTCCACCCGCAAAGAAGGCCAAGCCAGCGGTCGGCGCGTTGAGCTGTGCAAACTGTGGTACCAGCACTACCCCGCTCTGGAGGAGGGATGATGTGGGTAACAACATTTGCAATGCATGTGGTGCGTTTCTATCTCGTTCCATGTCTGATCTTTCTGGGGGCGTGGTTTCTTGCCGTCGTCATAATTATCGGAACGTTGGCTATTTCTCGTAATACGTGCGACATAGCTACACGTTGATCCCATCTGGGTTACGTGCATGCCATTCGCTTCAACCGTCTGGGCGTTTGATATCTTCTCGTCTTCCCCTTTCCTCTTTACCTGCTTCGCCTTATCTTATCTGGGTCACTCTTTCCTTTTGTGGATCGGTTGGGTTGACTGGAGTTGTCGTTCGCTCCTCGATTTTCACTGTACTCGGCTATCATTCCGTGCATGTTTGGCTGACGGTGCTCTATTCTGGAAATAGGTCTCTATTTCAAACTTCATGGGACGCATCGCCCCAATTCGATGAAGAAGACCGTGATCAAGCGAAGGAAACGTGTTCCCGCTGCAGCTGGCATGTCCTCGGCCCGCATCACAGATCATCAAGCGGCGGAGGCTCTCGTCGGGATCGGTCAATCCGGTGGCAGCCAACATACGAACACGGGTGGGGAGGAGAGCGATAACGAGGCTGAGGAACCACAACCTCGGCGAAAACGGGCTCGAAGAGGGAAGAGTGATCGTGAAAAAGGCCGTGCCCGGGATAAGGACGAAGATGAGGACATGGGCGATCCTGAAGAAGAGTCACCGCAGGAGAGTGGCGGAAGAGCAAGGGGCAAGGGTGAGCGTGCATCTGCACGAAAAGCCTCTCGGGACTCTCACAGTTCTTTATGGGCTGAAGGTGCAATGAGCATGCATCATCAAATCGTCGAAGCACTCGGAGATCGTAGTCACTCGCTGCCCCGCGTCATGCAACCGGGTCCCGAGTCGGATCGCTTCGCGCATCATCTTGGACGTGTTCCCTCTGGTCATGGAGCATTTATTGGATCCCCTCACGCAGGTCTCGACTTGCCTCCACTCAATGCTGCTTTAGGAGAACGATATGGGTACGGTCCACCTGGTCTTCTTGGTGCCCGTGATTTTAGCGGTGCACAGTCCAGCTATATGCGGTCCAGTTCTAATGCACCCAGCAGAACGCACTCGCCATTGAACCCTGGACTAGCCGCTGGAGTCAGTTATGTTTTACCCCCGCCGCATGGTGTGGGTCATGGGTATTACGGCCTCGGACATGGTCACACTCCACCTCCCCATGATGCTTTGAACGGTGTATTGACGGCGGTAGTTCCCACGGTGGGCGAGTTTCGACAGCACTACATGGAGCTGCAAGTGCAACGTGCACGACTCGAAGAATTGCTCGCAAAGACGGACAAGATGCTCGCCAGCGTCAGGTGTCATCTCGACGAGACGATGGGTGCACCGCAACCCTCTCCACAGTCATCTCAGCCACAGCCACAGCCACAACATCAGGCGCAGCCGTTGCCCCAGCCCACACCTCAGCATCCCCCATCTCATGAGCAACCCCCTCCGCAACCTCCCCAGACGGGATTGACCTCGGCCCCATCCCCGGTTTCTGTCGCTCGTCCAGGCGAGCGGGAACGCAGCCGCGAGTCGATCTGGCCTGTCGAGTCCACCCCGGCGCGGGAATAGAGGACACGGCAATGATACTACCTTTGAAAAAAATATGGCATCGCTTTCGTTTCTTTTTGCTATCGCACACTTGTTTTATGCCTCTCAAGCCCCACTTGCATTGCCTTTGCCCTTTTCAGGCACGTTGGTCAGCCTCTTTGATCATGGCTGGCAACGGGACATTAAAATTATGCTGAGCGGCCCTCATCTATCCACACGCATGTCGTTGCTTGGCTACTATCTATGGCACCCTTTTTTAAAAAAAATAAAAAACCCCATGCTTTCGTGTACATATAGGCTTGTCGTTTTGGTTTCGTTGTCATTTATTACTTTCAATTTCTCTAGCCTAGCTTCGTTTGATTCTGCGCTTGACAGTTTTGTGCTTCTTACATGCCATCCCGCGTTTGTCGATTCAGTTTTCTGTTCGTCATGACACACTTTTATAGTCATACCTTTTATTCTCGCATTTGTTCATAATATCTATCCACTCGTCTCGTGCCTAGTGTAGATGCGTCTTGTGTCCTTTTCCCTCGTCCTTGGATGAGGAGTGGTCATGGCGTTGCTGTCTCTAATACATTATAGTCGTTTTATACATCCCCCTTTTTTTGTTTTATGGCGTGGTTTAGTGAGGTGAGATATAATGGTATAATATAAGCTCATTCTCGTGGGTGAGTGGGTGCAGAAGTATGGAATGATGATTGTTGGCGAGGGAGGACGTATGATGACGACGGTCAAGGTTTTGAAGACCCGGTGCGGGGACGGTGGGTGTCGGGTGTCTATGCAGGGAGGTAGGGGTGATGTTGCACGATTGGCCGTGGTCTGGTGATAGGTCGCGAGTGAGAACGAGCGGGTCAAGACGACCATTTCTGGCCTAGGACTGGTTGGGGTGCTATCTCTCGCTCGGGCGTTTTTCTGCTCTTCAAAGGCGTTGGGGTTTTCCTGAGCTCGTGTGTTTCTGGGGAGAGAGAACAGAAGTGAGCGACGTGCCACCGTGATGTTGTGTGGGGCAAAAAGGGGAGTTATGCGGGTATGAAGGAAAGGGTTGTCTGTTCGATAGACTGGCTGCTAGACACGCCGTCCTCGGAAGCCGAGGTCGAGACAATCATCGCTGCAGCGTGAGGACGCGTCTGATATGCTGTGGAAGGATCGGAGACGCAATGGAATGATCATCACACTTTCTTCTCTCTCTCTCGCGGTCTTTCCAGGCGAGCGAGCCCACGGCAGAGAAAGACGTGGATGATAGGCGATGGGGTTATACGCGAGATGAGCGTACGGTGGATCAACGGCGTAAGGGAATCGAGACGATGAACGTGTCACGCGTCACTGCGGGCACGACCAAGGCAAACCTTGCGAACGCGTGGTAGGGCTGGCTGTGGTCAGAAATGACATATCGTCTTCTGCCTTGCGCCGAACCCAACCGTGAACGAGGCGCGTTTGTGTGGTATTTATCGCGCGCTCGTCCATTGCCATTTTTAAAAAAAACATCGGTGCGCGAATATGTACAGATGGGTTCGTGACGGCGAGGAAAAGGCTCGCGTCGAGACCACGATGGTCGTTTGGGCTTCCTGGATCCGTTCGTGCCCTTTGCCATCTATGATGAAACGGCATCACGTTCCGAAAAGAACGCCATGTTTTCTTTTATGTCACTTGCCTGTTCTTGTGGCGTCAGTCGCATGGACACCTACCGCTGTGACTTTTTTTCCCCTTCGTAAGGGAAACGTGTACGACTAGAAAGAGCGAACAGTAGAATTGCACGGTCGTGGTTATGGTGAGGCAGATATAGTGTCATCCTGCAAGCGGGCAGTGTCCTTCCGAGGTCAAAAGACATCACATATCACTTCAAACGATCGACACGTGATCGACCCTTGTGATCGCCGGAGGTTGCACAGTTGCACAGTTCAGTTGTCAGTCGTCAGTCCGCTTGGCAATATAACCAGAGCTCCAAGTGCGTCCGTGTACATGAGGAACACGCCGGCCGATTTTTTCATCACACAGCCATGAAGGTATTTCGGACCCTGTTCAACAGATGCACGTTGTTCTGATCGTTGTGGGTCGCGCGTCGTGCTGTGCTTCTTTTCCATTAGACGACAATGTCGATGATCGGATAGCACCGGGTATATGAACTTGCTGATGGCTCGCAGGTGAGGTGTTGCGCCAGTAAACGTTTTGACGAATCGTCTGGTCACTCGACTCATTCGACTTACTTTTAAGTTAGCCTTGCCCGCTTTCCATCCCTGCTCTACTTTGGTGGGTCCCTTGTCTGACCAGTGCATTATTGGTCCCGTTCCATCGATAGGGCGGTCTGGGTCATGTCTACGATACGCTTTGCTCGGTGCGTTCGTGACCTACCCGTCAGCATCCTCGATCAAGCCAGGACACATCGTGTAAACTCTGTGCGCATTCAAAGGTAAGTTGAAGGTTTCCACGGGAAGCGGAGAGGCGCATGCGTTCGACAGTGGTTTTGCGACTGTGGGTAGATTTTATCTGTGACTTTGGGGGTCATCATATTTCGTATCATATTTACAGGGATCTCGTCGCGGGCTGCATTCGAAATAATCCCTCTCTCATCCCTGTGTTATGGCCGCTGATATTGCTATCCAACTGATCAAGCACCCATTGATTTTATGGCTCTGTTTCGTGTTCCTGCCAGTCGTGAATGCAAAGGATATTCGGTAATGTAGCTAACACAGCGGCCCTGGAAATCTATTTCCGACCATTAGGTTTGATATAGTTTCGTCCATGATTGATAATCGGACAAATTATCATTTGTGCCCCAGGGGTTTCTACTTGTCGACTTCGCCGCTGGGCACAGCAGGCGCGGAGCACCACGACCCTACAGCGATTATTTGGCTGCGCGTTGATGATACATCCAGGGATTTTTGCAGACCGTGACGACTGAAGGTCAAATTTAGGGACTGTAGACTATCTGCAGTTACGAAAGCTTCTGTCGAGAAGCCGTCGCTACCCAACCACCTCCCAGCAAGCTGGTTTAGGATGACCGACATGATAGAAGTTCAGAATGACACATCACGAACGAAAATGCTGTTCATCGCCAGTGTACTGAGGTGATCCCGGCTTGCGTACCCGGGTATCGTTCAGGGTGTGCTTATGATCATGAGGCCATGCCACTGGACTGGAATGACACTTTTCAGTAGTGTGACTGCGCCCTTCTCCCCTCTTTCCAGGTAGGCAAACCGAATGGCCTATAGACGGAGGTCAATCCGACGGGCTTGTATATAATGATTCAGTTGGATCCACGTAAGTAACGAGATCTTCGCATCTACCATGGGTTTATTCTACGCTTATCTCAGAGATGTCAGTCACTGCCAACCTTCTTCAATGAATCACTAGTCACTGCTAACCAACAACCCGCCAACGAAACAGGTTACGGATTATTATAACCAATGGTTCCTTACGTTTGCTAACCGCGAGACAGCTGATGAGTGGTGGCGGATGATATCTACCTCTCCTCTCCCGGAAATGGCCAAAGTCAAACGAATCTCCCCCCAGTACTACATCCAAGAGGGCAAAGGCGGCCTCAATAGCGACCCAGAATATCCTGGTGCCAAGGAAATCTCCAGCAAAATGTTCATCGAACAAGCCCGCATCATGGACAAGCACTATAAGCCACGTGTTACTACAATAACACCGATCGAAGTCACAGATCACATTAGCGGTGGATGGTGAGTCGCGTAACCTGACGAGTCTAGTCGGCATTCGATGTAGCATATAGGTACTTCATTCGGTCCAAAGCCGATCGCTGGAGCCACTGGTACTTCCGTACCGATGGTGAATGTCTGGTCTGTGGAGATGCCGACTGTGACGCTATCCACGTGTCCAGTGAATATCGTACCAAATTCTGTATCCGGGTTCGTGACTGCGACCAAGTGCCAGAGGACTTTGTTATGATCGGGAAGGATGAGATATCGATCGCGGCCCCCAAGGGTTACATTGTCCATATCAACGAAAACGGAGACTTGAAGGCGACGGAAGGATATCAGGATGACATAGACATACTCTTCAATGATCTTAGGAAGAGGTTCATCACTCGCGCGGAGAAACAAGTGAATGGCGAGGTCTGGGAATATGTTGTACCTGTCGAGAGGGGTATGGGTGAGACTTGGGAGCTGGTTGATTAGGGACGCTGGCGTGTTCTAACAAGATTACATGGTGTCATGTGTCATAATACTAAATTCAGTTATACGAATTCAGCAGCACCACGCCGTTATTACCGACCCTTCAGTAACGGACGTTAATTTTCACTTACAGTTGACGAGAGACAGATGACAAGAACAATAAAGGTGGCCAACCATTTTACTAGTAACGGAAAAGGAAGTTGGGTTAGAAAAGGAAAGTGGGTGCATGAGATGGATTGTCTAGACAACATGTTGAAAGCCTGCCGTGGCTAAGGGCGGGAACACTGAGGGATCGGGCGAGACAGAACTTGACCACGATCTATTCGATGACTGCGAAGGGGGAAGACAAGGAGCGACTACTCTACATCTATGTGGTGCGGCGAGATATATACT